>RCUC01098680.1:0-11509 GCA_003697995.1 Taxidea taxus jeffersonii | reverse complement strand
CTTATATCTTATCAGCCTGAACATAAGAATGTGTTAAATGTATTTCATTCAAAATTGTGTTCTTAAAATTAATTTTTTTAAAAGATTTTCTTTATTTATTTGACAGACAGAGATCACAAGTAGGCAGAGAGACAGGCAGAGGGGCGGGGGGGTGGGGGGAAGCAGGCTCCCCGCTGAGCAGAGATCCCGATGCGGAACTCGATCCCAGGATCCTGGGATCA
This sequence comes from Taxidea taxus jeffersonii, assembly GCA_003697995.1. Taxonomy (NCBI): domain Eukaryota; kingdom Metazoa; phylum Chordata; class Mammalia; order Carnivora; family Mustelidae; genus Taxidea; species Taxidea taxus. The sequence goes on along the minus strand of RCUC01098680.1, from coordinate 11,288 downwards.
TGACCTGAGCGGAAGGCAGAGGCTTTACCCACTGAGACACCCAGGCGCCCCTAAAATTAATTTTTAAAATATTTACATGTTTCTCTATGATATGTATAGATATAAATATATACCGAGGTGTTGATTATTGAGATTGATATTTATAGATGACTCAGATTATACTGGTATGTTCACAAGAGCTTATCAGAAACTAAATCAAGACTGTGATCTCTGCATTCTGAATACAAGTTTGATCAGTTCTTAGGTTTGTAACTGTGGTTGGAGTTCACAGGACCTACTGCTATTTATAATCTTTCTTTTCCTCCAGGCTGCCTTGACTATCAACTCAGTGCCTTTGTTCTTGCTTCTTCCTGCACTTAATAAACCCTCTTTAATCCTTTCCATGAATCTGTATGTTTGTTTACCAGTAAAACTCTTTTTTTTTTTTTTTAAGATTTTATTTAGAGCTGGGAAATGAGCAGAGGGGGAGGAAGAGGGACAAGCAGACTCTGTGCTGAGCACAGAGTCCTTCACAGGGCTCCATCCCAAGACCCTGAGATCACGATCTGAGCCAAAACCAAGAGTCTGACTCTTAACCGACTGAGCCACCCAGCAGTAAAACTATACAACCTGTTATTAAGTTCTCCAACTAAAATGCCTGCATTCTGATGCCTTTCCAGTCCCCATCACCCACATCCTAGTTCCAAAATACAGTGTAGCTTTGGCCTGCTGCTTACATTGCAGAGGCTTACCACTAGAGCAGAACGTGAATGCCTTGAAAGGAGATGCGATTTATTTTTTTTTAATTTATTTATTCATTTATTAGAGAGAGAAGGAGCTCCGGCAGACGGAGCGGCAGGCAGAGGCAGAGGGAGAAGCAGGCTCCCTGCCGAGCAAGGAGCCCGATGCAGGACTCGATCCCAAGACGCTGGGACCATGACCTGAGCCGAAGGCAGCCGCTCAACCAACTGAGCCACCCAAGCATCCCAAAACTTCATATTTTTAAAAAAATATCAGGCATGAAGAAAAAGGGGGGAAAAGTTCTACTAAGAACAGGAGGAAGATGGTCGTTGTAATTCAAAATGAATTTAATTTTGAGCTTCCAGGGAGCCAAGGCAAATAAACACAACATGGGTGATAGAGTTCCCATTATTTGAGAAAAGACATTTATAAATTCTGAAGAGGTGACAAACATTTTGCTGGTCAAAAAGAGGATAAACAATATTTCAATATTAAAGAGACACAAAATACCATAATATATAAAAGTATCTTCACATTTTATAGCAAAAGAAAAAAATTTCGTGTAATTCCCCTGCATTAATTCTCCATATAAGTTAAGATAATCCACATGTTATAAAAATTGAGCTTATTAAACCCTGAAGGAAGGAATGGTCATCCTATTTATGAACTGGAATTTTTAAAAACATACTTTTGGAAAGAGCTGGGTATGAACGTTAGTCTTTATGATGAAGTTCTAGAACCTAGGTGAGGTTTGGTGGGGTGAGGTCCAGAGCCGATGACCAAGGAAGAATTCTTGAGACATCTTTGGTGCAAAATGGTGGTTTATTAAAGCACGGGGTCAGGACCCGTGGGCAGGAAGAGCTGCTGCCCTTGGGATGTGAGGAGTGGTCTATTATATACTTGTAATTTGGGAGGGGGTTAGGGATGATGTAAGTCTCCAAGGAATTCCAGAAGCAAGGTCTCCAGGGCCTTGAGAGGCTAGCTATTGTCTGGGGGAAAGGTTATTCATTACCAATAATAAAAATCTTCTCCTAAGACCCTTTAGATGCATATCAGTGGGTCACATGCTTGGGAATGATTGTCAACACTATCTTGGAGGTTTAGAGATAAAGTTTAAGGAAATTTAACTTTATTTACATTTCCCTCTGCCTCAGCCTCCCTCAGTTTCACGGAGGGGAGGGCGACTTTAGGGCTTGAGGAACTGAGTTACTTGTCTCTGGAAGTTATTGATAAGATAATTTGTTGTAAATCACTAGGACATTTGTAAACCAAGGGAGACTCCTGTCTTGCAGGACTGTGATCTCTGCAAGTTAACTATTTGTTTTTCTTTTAGGGCAGCCAGGAGTGCCTGAGGGATATCACGCACGTCACTGAGGTGGGGTGTGGGGAGAGGGGGTGTAAGGTGCCAGCTTTTGTCTTCTGCTCCCTCATCATTTAGATGTGGAAGGATTTTATTCTCAATGCCCCCTTGCCATTCTTTTGTAATGCAGCCAGTCTTCATATAAAATGTAAATTCCCCTAATATAAATGAAGTTTCACTTGAGTGAAATGAGACTAGGTCATATAATTTTTTTTAAACCTAAAAAGTTGTATTTTGGGGGGTGCCTGGGTGGCTCAGTGGGTTAAGCCTCTGCCTTCGGCTTGGGTCATGATCTCAGGGTCCTGGGATGGAGCCCTGCATTGGGCTCTCTGCTCAGTGGGGAGCCTGCTTCCCCCTCTCTCTCTGCCTGCTTCTCTGCCTACTTGTGATCACTCTCCCTGTCAAATAAATAAATAAAATCTTTTAAAAAAAAGTTGTATTTTTGTAAATTTGTATTTCTATAGAACCCATAATAATGTGAATGTAGAAATAATGAAATGTTCACCAAGTGAATGAAATGTGGACTTCAAAGTTTAGATTTGATGATGTTAAATCATTTTTATGATTATGAACTATTCACATTGCCTTTATTTATATAAACATATACTATTTATTGAACCCAAGCTAGGAGCCATGTACTCTAAGTGCTTTAGATTTATCAATCCATTCAATCCTTTCAGCTGCCCTGGAAAGTAGATTTTTTTTTTTAAAGATTTTATTTATTTGACAGACAGAGATCACAAGTAGGCAGAGAGGCAGGCAGAGAGAGAGGAGGAAGCAGGCTCCCCGCTGAGCAGAAAGGACTCTATCCCAGGACCCTGAGATCATGACCTGAGCCGAAGGCAGAGGCTTAACCCACTGAGCCACCCAGGCACCCCTGGAATGTAGATATTTAATGCTTGTCCTATCCTAGTCCCTTAAATGACCCCTCTTACAGAGACAAACTTCCACTGAAACCTACATAAAAAGTCAAGTGTCTTAAATCAATGGGGAACGTTTTTGAAAAATGATCTATTTAAACACACATCAAATTACATCCTTACCTCACATTTTATGCTAAAATAAATTTGTGAACGATTTAATCAAGAGCTAAATGTAAAATTAAGCCATAAGATTAGGTGATTTATCTCAAGATAAAGAAGAACCTTATATCAAACAGTAATTAAGAAAGTTGCAAAGAAAACTATTAATAAAATAGTTGGGTATATACCAATGAAATAATGCTTATAATTTATTTCCCACAGGAATATAAACATTACTGGACAGAGCTGAGAGGAACTACACTTTTCTTTTATTCTGACAAAAAAAGTCCAACAGTAAGTAGTAAAACATATTCAGCTGATTCAATTTTTCCTAATATGGACTTGGCATATAGTTCTATTTATTTGGGGTTTTCTGTCTTCCGAAAGTAAAGATATTCTAGTAAAACCAATTCAAATAAGAACTTTTTTTAAAAAAATATTTTTATTGGGACGCCTGGGTAGCTCAGTTGGCTAAGCAGCTGCCTTCGGCTCAGGTCATGATCCCAGCGTCCTGGGATCGAATCCCACATCGGGCTCCTTGCTCAGCAGTGAGCCTGCTTCTCCCTCTGCCTCTGCTCTCTCTGCCTGTGCTCGCTCCTGCGCTCTCTCACTATCTGACAAATAAATAAAATCTTAAAAAAATATTTTTTTATTTATTTACTTGATAGAGAGAGACACAGTGAGAAAGGGAACACAAGCAGGGGGAGTGGGAGAGGGAGAAGCAGGCCTCCTGCTGAGCAGGGAGCCCGATGTGGGGCTTGATCGCAGGACCCCGGGATCATGACCTGAGCAGAAGGCAGCGGCTTAAGGACTGAGCCACCCAGGCACCCCACAAATAAGAATTTTTATTATGTCTGGGGGGGCTATCAGGTAAAAGACCCATGGTAAAATTTCCAGGGAACCTGGGAAAAAGGTATAAACTCATGTCTTTAACTAACTTTGCATTTTTTTTCTTTTCGATCCCAATAATAGAAACGTAGTTGAAACATGAAATTTTTATTTTTTTTTAAGATTTTATTTATTTACTTGAAAGAGAGAGAGAGAGAGAGCGAGAACAAGCACAAGCAGGGGGAGGGGCAGAGAGAGAGAAAGAAGCAGACTTGGCAGGGCTCTAATCCCTAGACCCTGAGATCATGACCTGAGCTGAAGGCAGTTTTTTTTTTTTTTAAGATTTTATTTATTTATTTATTTGATAGACAGAGATCACAAGTAGGCAGAGAGGCAGGCAGAGAGAGAGGAGGAAGCAGGCTGTCCGCAGAGCAGAGAGCCCGATGCGGGGCTCGATCCGAGGACCCTGGGATCATGACCCGAGCCGAAGGCAGCGGCTTTAACCCGCTGAGCCACCCAGGTGCCCCTGAAGGCAGATATTTAATGGACTGAGCCACTGGGGGGCCTTGAAACGTGAATATTTTAACCAGATATCTGAATACAACTTGTTTATGCCAATAGCCTTAATTTCCCCAGCTTTTTATCTTGCTGTAGCACACAGTTATGATCTGAAGGGAACTAGATGACCCCCAAAGCCTTATAACATAAAATATGTCACAATTCGGGGTGCCTGGGTGGCTCAGTGGGTTACAGCCTCTGCCTTCGGCTCAGGTCATGATCCCAGAGTCCTGGGATCAAGCCCCACACTGGGTTCTCTGCTCAGCAGGAAGCCTGCTTCTCCCTCTCTCTCTCTCTGCCTGCCTCTCTGCCTACTTGTGATCTCTGTCTGTCTAATAAATAAATAAAATCTTAAAAAAAAAGGCACAATTTAATTGTCCTAGGGAGACAAAAACATAACCCACTGAAGAGGACTTCTAAGAGCTTAAGCATGAGAATAACAACAGATTCTGGGATTAATTTCTTAGTAGTAATTTTATTTTTTTTCTTAGTAGTAATTTTAAATAATTGATTTATATTTCAACTTTCCCACAAAAATTGAAAACGGTGTATTTCATTTTTCCACAAATAAAATGTAGCATTTTCATGCCAAACGTTTGCCTACCTTGGAATGTTATGCCCATAGGAGATTTTATGATCTAGTCATTTGTTTAAACACTTTGGTCCATGGATGTGGTAGTTCCCAATTCTTAGAACATCATTATTACCTGTTCCAATGTAACCAAAAGGAACAGAAAAAGAGCCTTTGTGATGTATCCTACCTGGAGGCATTTCAGGGCCATTTCAGGGCCATTCCACAAACTCAGTAGAAGTTGTTAAAAAAAAAATAACAAAAAACAAAAAAATGAAAAACAAACTTAAAATTATCATCTTTCTCCGGAATTCTGGATAGGCAAGACTTGTGTAAAGGTGTTTCCAAATACTGTAATAAATTTTTAATAAAATTAATTCTGCTGTTGTGCCTTCCAACTGCCTACTGATGTCAGTAAACCCGTGACAGCCCCTGGCCTACGCCTTGTGCAGTACACGTAAGTGGGCAAGTGAGCCAGCAGTTAGGGCTCACTCACTCCCTGGCAGGAGGCGGTACCACTTAGGGATGGCAGCCTGCTCTTCAGGCTGACTGCCGGGGTGTTTATGGTGGCCCTGCAGCCATTCACTGTGGGTTTTCAGGCCAGTTACCTAACCTCTCTGTGTCTCGGTCTATCGGACAGGGAAGTGGTAAGAAACAGATGACGTCCCAAATTGGGCATTTTTTTTTAAAGATTTTATTTGTAAGTAATCTCTACAGCAAACATGGGGTGCGAATCCCCCAGATGAAGAGTTCATGCTCTGCTGACTAAGCCAGCCAGGTGCCCCTCCAACTGGACGTTTTTGAGGAAAGTATAATGATGATGCTGTATTCAAAGCTGTGGACAGGATGTAGGAAAACCACAAAGGGTAGAACAGAACTTTGAGGCTAGTAACGGCGCCCTATTCTTATGCCCAAGATACATTAAAAAATAAAGTGGGAGAAGAGTGAACAGAGGTGTGCGAAGTTGAGTGCGTTGAGAGGAGTATGACCTTTGAGAGGCAAAGCAATTGTATAGGATAATAAATAGCTCCTGCTCCTCGGTCTTCTGCTCTGCCAGTGTTAACCAGGGTCCCACCCAACAGGAAGTCAGATGTTGTCCACATCAGTCCCTCTCCTGGTGCACAGCACTGTGTGGTGACGGGACAAAAGTAAACCTAGAGGGCCAAATGAAGGTCTTGTCCAGCACATCTCTAAAATTAGGATGAAAAGGGTACTCCGTGTCACGAGGTTATCAGAAGGATTAAATGAGGTAGTGAACGTAAAGACAAGAGAATAGAATTTTTTTAGTTTTTTAAAATTTTACTTATTTGAGAGAGAGAGAGAATGCACAAGCCAGGGGATGGGCAGAGAAGCAAACTCCCCGCTGAGCAAGAAGCCTGACATGGGACTTGATTCCAGAACCCTGGGATCATGACCTGATCCAAAGGCAGACACTTAACCGAGCCACCCAGGCACCTGCATTCAGACATTTTATATGCGATATCTCATCTAATTCTCATAACAACTCTGCAGAGTGGGTACTGTTTCAATCACCACTTGTAGATGAGAGTAGTCAAGTTTCAAGATTCAGAAATTGTGCAAGATCAGACAGTGAATGAAAGGGGTATAATCCAGATCTTGCTCCTGAGCCAGAATTCTCAACCATTATGCCATGAAGAGACTGGTTATAATGAAATACCGCAGAACTGTCCTTCTACCAATTTTGTTAAAAGAGGGTGCAGGCTTTAGGAACTGGTTGGGTGATAGTCTCAGGAGAAAGCACAGAGATAGAACAGGTGAGATCTGTAGATATTAAGCAGATAGTGGGGAAGAATTTAAAACTGCTTTTATTTGAAATGCTATTGGGAGTTCAGGTCAAAGAACCCATGAATTTATTTCATGTTATTACAGAGAAAGGGGACTGGGACCGATGGATGGTAATTCTCTAGAGAAAAAACTGTGGCTTAAAACAAGGAAAAACTTGGGACGCCTGGGTGGCTCAGTTGGTTGAGCGGCTGCCTTCGGCTCAGGTCATGATCCCGGCGTCCTGGGATCGAGTCCCACATCGGGCTCCTTGCTTGGCAGGGAGCCTGCTTCTCCCTCTGCCTCTGCCTGCCACTCTGTCTGCCTGTGTTCGTTCGCTCTCTCTTCCTCTCTCTCTGACAAATAAATAAATAAAAATCTTTAAAAAAACAAAACAAGGAAAAGCTAGCTAGAAGGCAGAGTGGCATAGGAGGCATGATTTTCCCGTTGTTTGAGATACTGTTTGAGGATGGCTACAGGGAGGGATGCCCTGAAGGAGAGTCAAACATCAGATGGCAATAGATTAGACAGATGACCTTTAAGGTTCTTTTCAACACTACAATTAAAAAAAAAGAGAGAACTCCCTTTCTTCTAATCAATAGGTCAGTTTACAGCTCTCTATCTAATTTACCCACTTTTTTGCTTCCTCCTTTGTCTCAGAGAAATTCACTTAGCTCGATGTAGACAATCCATCAGAAAAAGATCGTGTGTAATTTGAAATTCTGTGTTGCTTCCCTTATGCCTTCCCTTCCATTCTAATAGCTCTTTGTTCATTGAAAATGAGTAGGCCAACCCAAATTTCCCTTAACTTCATCAACATAGGAATAGGTCTGGAAAAAATTTACTTATTTTTATGCCCTACTTTATTCAGAAAAATAAAATGAGACCTACAAGAACATAGCAAAATAAGTTATATTGGGCAAAACAGAGGAAAATATAAGGAAGTCAGGAATGAGGCTAATTCAGAAAAAAATTGTGCCATAAAACCTTTACTGCACTTACTGGAGGTGGTCCTGGTCTAATACTAGAAAGCAAGCCTAGCCAGTTGCATACAGACCAATCCATAATACCAGTTGTTCAGAATAAGTATTTTTATTGTATTAGGATAACATAGGAATTTCTTTTTTTTTTTTTAAGATTTTATTTATTTATTAGTTAGAGAGAGTGAGCACAGGCAGAGAGGCAGAGGGAGAAGCAGGCTCCCTGCGGAGCAAGGAGCCTGATGTGGGACTCGATCCCAGGACGCTGCAATCATGACCTGAGCCGAAGGCAGCCGCTTAACCAACGGAGCCACCCAGTCCCAATATATCATTTAATTCTTAATAAAGGCTGTATTTAGTGACTGGCTTGCAAAATTCCTAAAAGTAAATAGTCAGGGACGCCTGGGAGGCTCAGTTGGTTAAGCGGCTGCCTTCGGCTCAGGTCATGATCCCGGCGTCCTGGGATCGAGTCCTGCCTCGGGCTCCTTGCTCGGCAGGGAGCCTGCTTCTCCCTCTGCCTCTCTGTCTGCCTGTGCTCGCTTTCTCTCTCTCTCTAACAAATAAATAAATAAAATCTTTAAAAAAAAAAGTAAAAAGTCAGCTTTTTTGAACCTGCATGAGTCAGGTCCAGCACGCTGCCACATAATACATTTTCCAGACGCCCTCTCGGTTGGGAAGGGTTGCAACGCCCAGCTGAAAACCAGGATGTCATGCAAGGTACAAATCAGTGAAGGGAAGAGATGACTTCTATTCCTGCTTGCCAGACCTAATGTATGTTACCCATGAAATAATTTAATGAGATTGCCTTTATCTTTGCAGTATGTTGACAAGTTAGACCTAATAGACCTCACATGTCTTACTGACCAGAATTCAACTGTAAAGAATTGTGCAAAATTCACCCTTGTTTTGCCAAAAGAGGAAGTGCAACTGAAGGTGAGTAAGGAGAAGCAATTAGTTGGAAACAAGTTGTAGTTATAAATAGCGCTGGCCGCTTCACAACCCAGTGGTTGTGGCTGAGATAAAGAGGAATTCTAAGAGGAGCTGCCAAGTCTCATACTTTGTTAGTATTTCTTGCCTTTTGCCAAAACTGCAGTTTTCTAAATAGGGATTAGAAAGGGCATGTTCCCTTGTTTAGTATACAAGCACTTTGAAACCTTATACTTCTGTCCTCCAACAAAGTCAGAGATCGCATCTGGTGTTTTTAAAAAGTTGTTCTTGAAAAAAAAAAAAAAGTTGTTCTTGAATTGACATTCACCAAGTTCCCAGATGAATCTGAGGCATGTCGAACATGATACATTTTGGGAACCACTAAATTAGAAAAAAAACCCATATTTCACAAATTGAGACATATTTTGTAAGGCAATTGGCCTATAGTCTTCAAAGATACACTGTAAGAAAAGCCAAAGGAACGCTGGACACCTGTTCCCAATTTTGGAAACTGGAGTGTGACAGCTAAATCCGATGTGTGATCCTGGACTGGATTCTGTATTAGAAAAGGAAAAAAAATGATAAAGAACATTATTGTTACAGTTAGGAAAACTCCAAAAAGAACTGTGTGCTAGACATACACAGTGAAATACGGTACTCAACTCACATAACTCTAAGCCTCACAGGAGCAAAGATCTCGTTTGTTAAAGTCGTCACTGTACACCCAGAACTTCCATACAAAAAATGTTTTTCTTGAATAGACATTCAAAGTGAGCCAATTAAAATCAACCAACAACTATAGTAATAACAGAGAGAGAACGCCTTTGCGTTGAATACGATGTTGGAGTTGGTCTTGCAAGCTCTGGTCAGGAGCTTCACAGAACCATAGTCTCCACTTGAAGTGATTGCAGTGACCTGCGGTCAGCTGCGGTCTGGGAGCAGGTGATCCTCCTTCTGACCTGTTATCAGAGGGTCAGTAGTAGCCTACCACTCCATCACAGTGCCTTTGTCATTCATATCATCTCCTCACCTAGGTATTTTATCAGATCATATCATCACAAGAAGATGGGTGAGTAGAGTACAATAAGATTGTTTTTTAAGATTTTATTTATGTGTTTTGAGATAGAGAGAAAGCATGAGTGGGGGGAGGGGAAGGAGGGAAGAGGGAGAGAATCTCAAGGAGATTCCATACTGAGCAGGGAGCCTGATGCAGGACTTGATCCATGACCTCCCATGACCTGAGCCAACATCAAGAATTGAATGCTTAATAGACTGAACCACCCAGGCACCCCAGTACAATAAGATATTTTGAGAGAAAGACCATTCATAGAGCTTTTATTACAGACTATTGTTATAATTGTTTATTTCATTATTGTTGTTAATCTCTTACTGTGTCTAATTTATAAATAAAACTTTATCACAGGCATGTATCTATAGGAAGAAACATGGTATATCTATAGTGTTCAGTACTATCTGTGTGTCAGGCCTCCACTGGGGATCTTGCAATGTATTCCCACAAATAAGGGGACTACTAGACTAGAAATCATTGTACTTAGGAAATCTGGGCCCTGCCCCTAACCCTGAGCCCCAGAATCTTTGTCTTAAGCAAGCTTCGCACATGATTCTGATGCAGTGGTTAAGAACACAAGATTGGAGTCAGAAACCTAGGGTTGATTTCTGACTGTGTTATTCACTAGCTGTGTAATCATAGGCAAGTCACTTAACCTCTTTGGGCCTTGGTTTCTTCATCCAGAATTAAGTCTTCACTCAGATGTAACCCTCTTACTGAGATCTGCCTGAACCGCTTTATTTATTTATTTATTTATTTATTTATTTATTTATTTATATTTGACAAACAGAGATCACAAGTAGGCAGAGAGGCAGGCAGAGAGAGAGAGAGGAGGAAACAGGCTCCCTGCTGAGCAGAGAGGCCGAATGCGGGGCTCGATCCCAGGACCCTGAGACCATGACCCGAGCCGAAGGCAGAGGCTTTAACCCACTGAGCCACCCAGGCGGCCTCCTGAACTGCTTTATTAAAATTACAATCCTTTTCCCCATCCCCTAATCCCTCATGACATTCCCAATGTCTTTTATGCTGCTACACATTTTATTCTCCCATTTAATTCCTTCTGAAGCTATTCCATTTACTCACAATTATATTTATGACTTATTATTCCTTGTTAGACTCAAAATTTCATCAGAACAAGGATTTTTGTTTTGTTCTCAGATGCAAACCAGTACCTAGAATAGTGTCTAGAACTTAAAGGCACTCAGTAAATATGCTAAATGAGCAAATCCATAAAAGAAAAATTTTAAAACTTTTGCAGAGTTGCCATGAAGATTAAATCAGTTAATACATGTGAAGTACTTGGAACTGCCATGTAGAAGTACTTAACAAATATTGGCTGTATTAGTAGGATTTAGAGTTAAGAACTGGAAATTTTTCCTTAAAAATTTCCTTTAAAAAACTACATTGGTCTTACCCAGTTGCCCCAAACTTAAATCCAGTCAGTGTTAAATACCAATGAGGGGGGGGGGGG
>RCUC01098673.1:0-25777 GCA_003697995.1 Taxidea taxus jeffersonii | reverse complement strand
GTGTGTGTGTGTGTGTGTGTGTGTGTGTACCTTTACATATACATATATATGTAAACATACATATACAAACACACATAATCACCTAGGCATATACATATATACACATTTTATATGTGTTATTTCTATCATGTTACTATATTTTAAATATACAAAATACACTTTTTATATAAAAAATACTGTATGTGCATGCATAAAATACGAGTTACTCGCACACATACACACTTGTTCTTGTGTGCTTGAATTTTCATTTTATTACTCTTTAAATTGTTCATTTACATTATACATATTTTTATATATGGTGTAGTTCACTAAAAGCATTAAAAGAGTAAGTATAGTGAGCAAAATAATTTAAGGGGCTTAGATGAAAAAGAATTAATATTCAGCCACATAGAATGTTGCAGTTTAAGATTTCAGAGATTGTGTATTTCTGATTACAGTAATGTATTGGTATGGCGATGGAATATGAAGCTAAAGTGGAATGCAATGAAAATTACTTTAGTGAATTAGTTCAAGGATTTGTGAGGCCAGATTTAATAAGCTGCCTATAGCTCTTGACATCATGAAGGATGATTAGCTCTTGACATCATGAAGGATGATGGCGGGTTAGTCAATTGGAATAAAAGTGTCACTCAGGAGCCCAGACTAATTTGGAAAAATAACCATGAGTGTGGTAGAGTCATCAGATTACTATAACTACAAAGATATTGAAATTCTGCAATGTATTTTTTAGTAACAGTTTTAAAATCAACACATGTTGTCAGGTTCCTGTTATTTCCATTACCTCTATTTTTCAAAGAAGTGAATTCACAGAATTTCCTACCTCAGTCTCTGTTCCCTCTAGATTCTTAACACAGTGTAGGCATGAAGCAGAGTATTAATGAAATTCTAGTTCTCCTTTCCTCCTCCACCATTCAGGCATGAAGAAATCACAGACTTCTAAGACAATCCATAAAGTTTTCTGACTGCTTCCATGGAGGAAAAAGAAAAGAAAAATCATTTCTATTGATCTTATGTCTATTTTCCTATAATCATGATCCACATGTCATGATTTGTGATGATACAAATTGATCTAAATCTTTCAAATTTTGGCTTGCTGAAAACAATGCCATATGACTGACCATGAGATTCATACCTATTTGTTTTTCTCCCTACTCAGAAGTAGTACAACAGACCCATTACCCATTCCATGATTAAGGTTTCTGTGCCTGATTTCTAAACATGTCATTCCTTGCTATCCTATTTTATATGATTGAACTTCTGATTGATTACTTTTTTTCCAGGATCCTAATTTCCAAACTCATTGTTAATACATTATAGCTAATTATTTTCTCTGAAGAAATAAAAGTTATTGTTAACAAATAATGTTTAATGTATTTGGAAACAAGCATTATGTTTATATAACGTTTCCTTCCCTATGCTAAATCTCATTTCCTTGAGTTTTCTGCTTTTGGACAGATCTTTTGATCTTCACTATCTTTCACACTTTATCCTTGACAGACAACACTTCACAGAAAGAACCAAACTAAAACTGTACCATAATCCTCCTTATTCTACACATTGAGTGAAGAGTGAAAATTCCATACATTTTTGGAAATTGCAACACACTGATGGACCTTCTGTCAACCAGAAGACTTTTTTTTTTTACATATTATGTTAAGCCACATAGTAGCCATTGTAAATTTTAGTTGTTTTACTCACTGAAGTAGAAATATAATATTTCATTATTCTAGTCAATTTATATTCAAACTGTTTTTCTAGATGTTCATGTTCTTTTAGGACTATGATTCAAATATATAACTTATGTTCCATTGTCCTTGCTCAATGAAATCCATGAACTAGGTCAGCTCCCCACATATAACTTTAACCTAATAAACTATAAAAAAATACTGAAAGGAATATAAATTTATTTAAAAATAAGCAATTCTTAGAAGCCAAAGGGAACTCAAAATTAGACTAAAAATAAGACACAATGTTGAAGGAAATTAAAGACTTCTTACCCAAGTAAACTATATAATAGATATGGGGCATTTTTTAAAAGATTTTATTTATTTATTTGACAGACAAAGATCACAAGAAGGCAGAGAGCCTGATGCAGGGCTCTATCCCAGGACCCTGGGATCATGACCCAAGCAGAAGGCAGAGGCTTTAACCCACTGAGCCACCCAGGCACCCCAGATATGGGGCACTTTTTTTTAACTTCCATAAAGTAGAGAAAGCAAATTTATTCCATAAAAATCATTTTAATTGACTTGAGGTAAAAATATGTTTTACTCCTGTTGAGTAAAATATAATTATCAAGAAGGGGAAATAGAAGAGAACCTAAGAATGAGTATAAAAAGTTCAGCTTTACACATTTAATCAAGAGAAAAGAAAAATGTGAGAAATTTATCACTGAGAAAATTTAAGCATGACCTGACAATCTGTTATAACTCCAAGGTCTGAGTGGAAGAAAATAAAATTTTTGACAAATGTGATGGTCCATCAATCATAATTGATTTAGATTTTTAAGACTGTGATTTGGATCTTAGCTTTGGCTGGTAAAGGTAGAAGTTTTGAGTTATTTTTAGGTTAACTCAATTGAAATGTTTACTGGAATAAGAGAAACAACAAATAAGAACTAGCTGGTAGCTCTAATTGCTGAGCAAAACTCTAGGAATAAGAAAAAAAAAAGAATAAAAAGTATTTGAACTCTAATGAAATTCAGATCCAAATAATGGGAAACAGAATGCAATTGTTGGAAGAAATGGAAACTTATGACTGGAGAGGACTAGTTTTCTCTCTGGGGGGAGAAAACTCTGGATTGTTCCCATTCTATCTTTAATGTTGTGACTCTGATAGCCTGGAACTAAAGGTCTGACAAAGTCATTCATCATGAGGTCAAAGCTGAAAATGTGTCCCAGATTGTACTCACAAACAGTTCATGCTTTCAGGTCATTGGGGATATTCATGCTAACCCAAACACTCTAAAATAGCATAATATATAAATAAAAGTGACTTCATTATTATGCACCATTGGCCCAGATCCTGTAATCCTGAATCTTGCCAGATTTGTTTATGTCAAAAAGGCAGCAAGCCAACAGAGCCAAAGGTAGGGTAATAATAGATGCTGGACTGTTCCTAGGTTGAAAGAACCAAAAGCTTGAGAGTGGCTTTACCACAGGCATCCAAACTCTTACTCTAACCCTTTTATATAGGGAATTATTAAAAGAATAGCTGCACTTAAAAATATGAATGAAGGAGCACCTGGATTGTTCAGTCAGTTAAGTATTCAATTCTTGATTTCATCTCAGGTCATGATCTCAGGGTCTCCAGGTTGGGTTGGGCACTGTGCTTGGCATGGAACCTGTTTAAGATTCTCTGTCTCTCCCTCTCCCTCTGCCCTATCCCCACCCCCCCACTCACAGGTTGATGTTCTCTCTCTCTCTAAAACAAACAAAAGAAAAAATAAGAACAGGGTTTATGATGTGGTAATTCAAAGTAACCCAAGGCAGGATTCACGTGGAACGGTGGGGCTCATATTGAAATCCTAAATTGACATCCCACCTCCACTCATGTGAAGAGTACATTTTAGGGTCTCACTAAGATTTTTATCTCAACCTATAGTTACAGGATGGTTATCACTAGCTTACATATGGAGAATATCAAGCAAATCAAGACGTGTTCACCTGGGAAAACTTAAAAGACAATTAAGGAGGAAAGGAAAATGAAAGTGGTAAAATGAATAAAACAACATATACCAATGAAACAAAAATGGAGGAAACCGATTGAACAGGAATGTTTAATAATATTTTAAAATACAAAATGATGGTATAAAAATTTGAAACAAGAAGTAATAATAATAGTCAATAACATTCAAGAAATACTAAAAAAAAAATTGACCATAGAAATGAAAATTGAGTGAATAAACTGAATAGAAATTTAATTGGACAAGTCAGGAAATGCAATAGTATGCTCAAATCACAGAAGGTGAACTCTGAAATGCTGCAACAACTTAAAGAGATGGCCCAAATTATTGTAATACAGAAGACAAATTAAATCAGTGATGGCATATATAACCCTATCAATCAAAATATAGATAATTGTAAACATAGATCATCAAAGTGTTGCTTTGGATATGGACAGTTTGGAAATATGTAATTTTTGGAAAGAGAACAAACCCTTAGGAGGTGAGTCAATTGGTACAGTCCTTCTGGAAAACAATTTTGAAATATTTAAATTAATTACCTTTTTTAAAAGACTTTATTTATTTGAGAAAGAGAGAACAGTAGCAGAGGGGAGGGGCAGATGGAGATGCAGACTCCCCACTGAGCAGGGAGCCCAATGTGGGATCCAATCCCAGAACCCTGGGTATCATGATCTGGGCTGAAGGCAGACGCTTAACCAGTGGAGCCACCAGATGCCCATGATTGTGCCCTTTAACCTGATGAGCCAGTCCTAATCCAAATAGGTATACATATGCAGTGTCCATGTTATTTGTGGGAGCAAGATAGTAACATCATGACCTCAATAAGAAATGATCAGCATCTAGCAAAATATTATATACTTCCATAAAGAAACACAGAAATATCTTAAAATTTTATAGCACAATGCCAAATATACAAAAGTCAAACTATGAAACAAAAACACCATTATGTATTTTACACATACAAATGCATACTTAAGGAACTTTGTAGAAGATGTTAGAATAAGTGTGTATGGCAGTCCTGGACATATGGAGGGAAAATAAAAGGAAATCAGAATTAAATAGGTAAAATTAAAATAATAAAGCATTTTACATGAATCTGTGAATACAATATATTGTGAACTTAATAATAAGACATATTAAAATCTGTTTCTGTAACCTAAAAATTTAAATTAAAAATATATTTTCATAGAAAAACAAAAAAAGAAATGAACTCTTTTGGAGAAAAGTATTACATTAGTATACAGCATTGAGAATAGGGAATTATGCACTGTTTGTATAATTCTGTCTTTGTTCTCAAGAAAATTATTGCTCTATATATGGTAAAACAAAAAATACTATGAAAGAAGTTACCTGCAAATAGGATAACAAGATTAAAAACAATGCATAACTACTACGTACGAATGGAATTATTTCACAGAAGAAAATATCCTACTAGATAATGAATGGAATTATAAATAAAATTCACACACTATCTTATTAATTGTTATACATTTGCTGAAAATAATAGAGGCACAAAGAATAGTAAGCAACTGCAATTCCAATTTCTAAAAGAGAAAGTCATGTGTTTCTCAAATTAGGAATTAGAAAACATAATGCTTATCATTCAGGAAAATTTTTATTTTTTTATTTTTTTTTATAAACATATAATGTAACCTCACCACCCTCTCCCAACACCCCTCCCCCGCCCCCCTCAGTTTGTTTTATGACATTAAGAGTCTCTTTTGGTTTGTCTCCCTCCCGATCCCATTTATTTCATTTATTCTTTTCCTAACCCCTTAACCACCAGCCCCCGTTGCATCTCTACTTCCTCATATCAGGGAGATCATATGATAGTTGCCTTTCTCCGACTGACTTATTTCACTAAGCATAATACCCTCTAGTTCCATCCATGTCGTCGCAAATGGCAAGATTTCATTTCTTTTGATGGCTGCATAGTATTCCATTGTATATATATACCACTTCTCCTTTATCAATTCATCTGTTGATGGACATCTAGGTTCGTTTCATAGTTTGGCTATTGTGGACATTCCTGCTATAAACATTCAGGTGCACATGCCCCTTCGGATCACTACATTTGTATCTTTAGGGTAAATACCCAGTAGTGCAATTGCTGGGTCATAAGGTAGCTCTATTTTCAACTTTTTGAGGAACCTCCATGCTGTTTTCCAGAGTGGTTGCACCAGCTTGCATTCCCACCAACAGTGTAGGAGGGTTCCCCTTTCTCCGCATCCTCGCCAGCATCTGTCATTTCCTGACTTGTTAATTTTAGCCATTCTGACTGGTGTGAGGTGGTATCTCATTGTGGTTTTGATTTGTATTTTCCTGATGCCGAGTGATGTGGAGCACTTTTTCATATGTCTGTTGGCCATCTGGATGTCTTCTTTGCAGAAATGTCTGTTCATGTCCTCTGCCTATTTCTTGATTGGATTATTTGTTCTTTGGGTGCTGAGTTTGCTAAGCTCTTTATCCATTTTGGATACTAGCCCTTTATCTGATATGTTGTTTGCAAATACCTTCTCCCATTCTGTCAGTTGTCTTTTGGTTTTGTTGACTGTTTCCTTTGCTGTGCAAAAGCTTTTGATCTTGATGAAGTCCCAATAGTTCATTTTTGCCCTTGCTTCCCTTGCCTTGGGCGACGTTCCTAGGAAGAAGTTGCTGCGGCTGAAGTCGAAGAGGTTGCTGCCTGTGTTCTCCTCAAGGATTTTGATGGATTCCTTTCTCACGTTGAGGTCCTTCATCCATTTTGAGTCTATTTTCGTGTGTGGTGTAAGGAAATGGTCCAATTTCATTTTTCTGCATGTGGCTGTCCAATTTTCCCAACACCATTTGTTGAAGAGGCTGTCTTTTTTCCATTGGATGTTCTTTCCTGCTTTGTCGAAAATTAGTTGACCATAGAGTTGAGGGCCTATTTCTGGGCTCTCTATTCTGTTCCATTGATCTATGTGTCTGTTTTTGTGCCAGTACCATACTGTCTTGATGAGGACAGCTTTGTAATAGAGCTTGAAGTCTGGAATTGTGATGCCACCAACTTTGGCTTTCTTTTTCAATATTCCTTTGGCTATTCGAGGTCTTTTCTGGTTCCATATAAATTTTAGGATTATTTGTTCCATTTCTTTGAAAAAATTGGATGGGATTTTTATAGGCATTGCATTAAATGTGTAGTTAGCTTTAGGTAGCATAGACATTTTCACAATATTTGTTCTACCAATCCATGAGCATGGAACATTTTTCCATTTCTTTGTGTCCTCCTCAATTTCTTTCATGAGTATTTTATAGTTTTCTGAGTATAGATTCTTTGCCTCTTTGGTTAGGTTTATTCATAGGTATCTTACAGTTTTGGGTGTAATTGTAAATGGGATTGACTGCTTAACTTCTCTTTCTTCTGTCTTATTGTTGGTGTAAAGAAGTGCAACTGATTTCTGTGCATTGATTTTATATCCTGACACTTTACTGAATTCCTGTACAAGTTCTAGCAGTTTTGGAGTGGAGCCTTTTGGGTTTTCCACATATAGTATCATATCATCTGCAAAGAGTGATAGTTTGACTTCTTCTTTGCCGATTTGGATGCCTTTAGTTTCTTTTTGTTGTCTGATTGCTGAGGCTAGGACTTCTAGTACTATATTGAATAGCAGTGGTGATAATGGATATCCCTGCCGTGTTCCTGACCTTAGCAGAAAAGCTCTCAGTTTTTCTCCATTGAGAATGGTATTTGCAGTGGATTTTTCATAGATAACTTTGATGATATTGAGGTATGTGCCCTCTATCCCTACACTTTGAAGGGTTTTGATCAGGAAGGGATGTTGTACTTTGTCAAATGCTTTTTCAGCATCTATTGAGTGTATCATATGGTTCTTGTTCTTTCTTTTGTTAATGTACTGTATCACATTGATTGATTTGCGGATGTTGAACCAACCTTGCAGCCTTGGAATAAATCCCACTTGTTCGTGGTGAATAATCCTTTTAATGTACTGTTGGATCCTATTGGCTAGAATTTGGTGAGAATTTTCGCATCTGTGTTCATCAAGGATATTGGTCTGTAATTCTCTTTTTTGATGGGATCCTTGTCTGGTTTGGGGATCAAGATGATGCTGGCCTCATAAAATGAGTTTGGAAGTTTTCCTTCCATTTCTATTTTTTGGAACAGTTTCAGGAAAATAGGAATTAATTCTTCTTTAAATGTTTGGTAGAATTCCCCTGGGAAGCCATCTGGCCCTGGGCTTTTGTTTGTTTGGAGATTTTGATGACTGTTTCAATCCCCTTACTGGTTATGGGCCTATTCAGGTTTTCTATTTCTTCCTGGTTCAGTTTTGGCAGTTTATATGTCTCTAGGAAAGCATCCATTTCTTCCAGATTGTCAAATTTGTTGGCATAGAGTTGCTTATAATATGTTCTTTTAATTGTTTGTATTTCTTTGGTGTTGATTGTGATCTCTCCTCTTTCATTCATGATTTTATTTATTTGGGTCCTTTCTCTTTTCTTTTTGATAAGTCTGGCCAGGGGTTTATCAATCTTATTAATTCTTTCAAAGAACCAGCTCCTAGTTTCATTGATTTGTTCTATTGTTTTTGTTGTTGTTGTTGTTGTTATTGTCCTAATTCATTGATTTCTGCTTGGATCTTTATTATTTCTCTTCTCCTGCTGGATTTAGGCTTGCTTTCTTTGTTGTTCTTTCTCTAGCTGCTTTAGGTGTAGGGTTAGGTTGTGTATTTGAGACCTTTCTTGTTTCTTGAGATAGGCTTGTATTGCTATATATTTTCCTCTCAGGACTGCCTTTGCTGTGTCCCACAGATTTTGAACCATTGTTTTTATTATCACTTGTTTCCATGATTTTTTTTTCAATTCTTCTTTAATTTCCTGGTTGACCCATTCATTCTTTAGAAGGATGCTGTTGAGTCTCCATATATTTGGGTTCTTTCCAAATTTCCTCTTGTGGTTAAGTTCTAGCTTCAGAACATTGTGGTCTGAAAAAATACAGGGAATGATCTCAATCTTTTGGTACCAGTTGAGACCTGATTTATGACCCAGGATGTGATCTATTCTGGAGAATGTTCCATGTGCACTAGAGAAGAATGTGTTTAATGTTGCTTTGGGATGGAATGTTCTGAATATATCTGTGATGTTCATCTGGTCCAGTGTGTCATTTAAGACCTTTATTTCTTTGTTGATCTTTTGCTTGGATGATCTGTCCATTTCAGTGAAGGGAGTGTTAAAGCCCCCTACTATTATTGTATCATTCAGGAAAATTTGAGAAAAATTTAAAATAGTCTCGTTTAAATCTTTTCCTGAGAACATATTGATTTCTGGGAACCAGATTAGGTTCACTAGTATTATCATAACACAAAATATCACATTTCATAATTTGATAGGATTTGAGACTCATAAAAATTATAGATACTGTGTTTGAATTGTTGAACTATGCAAATAGAAAATAGATTGCTAGTATTATTTTGATTTGTACTTCTAACCATAATGGAATAAATGAGATAAGATTTAAACTCTTACCTTTATCTTTCACACACAAGATAATACACAACACATGGCAATAATCTATGAGAGAAAAGAACAGGTGGAATGATTTCTTTGATTACTGAGACATAGCATTTAGATGCAGATTCCATGCAACAGTGCAGGGAAATAGATGTCAGTGCCACTGATTAAAGGACAAAGATTAGCATCAGGGAGGCTGAAGTGGATGCATGTATCAGGCATGTGTAAGAGGAAACTACTTAAAGCAAGGGATATAACCAAAGGAAAGTAACAAGCCAGGTAAATCCCAGAGATTCACATGTCTTATAAGAGATTGTGTTTTCACAATTGAAACAGAGAGAATTAGTAATACATAGGGTGTTAGGTATACACCCCCAAATGTGTCTAATCTAAGTAGTGGGACTAAAATCACTTTAAGCTAAAACTAAACAGGACTTCCAAGCCTTCATTGTAATGAAGACTAAAAGCCAATTATAAAAAATCCAAACATTCAAATAACTTTGTATCATATGTCTGGTATTTTTGAAAGGAATGCAACATCTGACAATATAGAATTCGTAATTCCTGACATCCAGTATAGAACTATTAGACACACAAAGCAACAGAATAACATGACCCATGATCAAGAAAAAACTCAATCATTAGAAAACACAGAAATGAAGTAATGATATAAATAGAAGACAAGGATATTAAAACAGATATTATAAATATTCCTTATGTGTTCAATAAGTTAGAAAAATTGGCTTTGATAAAGAGAAATATGTAAAAAATGCAAACTGAAATTCTGGAGATGAAAAGTAAGGTAACTACAAAAAAAAAAAAATACAAACCTGGGTGGCTTAGTTTGTTGTGTCTGACTCTTGATTTTCACTCAGGTCATAATCTCAGGGTAATGAGATCAAGCCCTGCGATGGGATCTGCACTGGACATCATTAATATTCTCTCCCTCCTTCCTCTCCTTCTGCTCCTCCACACCTCTAGCACCATTTAATCTTGCTCTTTCTCTCTCTCTCAAAAAAAAAATCAATAGATGAAATCAGTAAGACACTGCAAAACCTAATTAATCAGTGAACTTGAAAATAGAACAGAAGGAGAACTTCAGTGACTTGTGTGACAATATGTCATACAGGTTCTCATATGTAAAACTGACGTGTCAAAAAATTAGAAGAAATAATGGCTAAATGTTTTCAAAAAGTAGCAAAAAATAAATTCATAGATACAATAATTTCAGTGAACAAATCTCAAGTTATGAAAAATGAGAGAAGTGAGACAAAAAAAGATTACATATTATAGAATTTACATAATGTAAAAACATTGTTAGAGTAAGCATCAGTGGAAGCCCCAGGTTGGTGGATGGCAAAAGGAAATTGACTGTCAAGGTTTATGAGAGAACATTCTAGGGTTATAGAAATCTTATGCAGTATGATTTTATGGTGGATATTACTGTGTATATTTGTCAACCTTGAAACAGTTGGTTAATTTTAATAAATTTAAATGATACCCTAATGAAGATAATTTGAAAGAAATGATTTGGACTTATGAAGTGTAGGAAAACATAATTTAGGGGATTTCCAAGGGTATGTGTTCTGTCAACACTGGTCATATGTTATGAAATTTTGAATGGAGTATTCCAATTTTATCTACTGTAAAATTAAAATGATCTAACTGTATTATTTCCCAATTTGAATATTTCTAAATATTCTAGACTATCCTCAATTTACCACTTAAGTAGATGTTCTTATGCTCATATGAAAAGAAACAGATAATTTCCATGCTTCACAAAAATTAGGTGTTCAGTGCTACATGGACTATAAGTTAAGTTGTCATAGCTGTATTATCTCTCTCTATCCCTAATTAATTCCTAAAGGATATACGAATGATAGAATCGGAAGGGTACAATTTTTAAATTATATTTAAATTTTATTTTTTATTTTAAATTTTATTTTATTTTATTTTTAAAATTTTATTCATTTGACACACAGAGAGAGGGAACACAAGCAGGGGTAGTGGGAGAGATAAGCAGGCTCCCCACTGAGTAGGGAGCCTCATGCGGGATCATGACCTGAGTAGAAGGCAGATGCTTAATGACCGAGCTACGCAGGCATCCCAAAGAGGGACAATTTTTTAACTCAAACATGTTGCCATTTAACTTCAGACTCATCTCTTTGACCTAAGATGTACGGGGTTGTCACAAATTTAGTTCAGTACTTGGGCCCCAAAAAGACTCAAGTGAATTAGATTTCAAGTTATTGCTTAGTGCAGTATCTAGCATGTGGATATTTGTTCAATTTTTTATCATAATTTAATTTAATTATTCATCATCCTCCTAATCATAATTATACTGTATATAATTATACTGTATATATGTTTAGTTTAGACTGTATATATGTTTAGTGTTTAGTGTAGTGTATATATGTTTAGTGTATATAATCATAATTATACTGTATATATACTGTATATGTGTTTAGTGTAGAACTACACTAAACACTACACTAAACATACACTACACTAAACATACAATTACTAAAAATATAAATTCTGAAAGTTACATCAGTTTAGATGTCTATATAACTTGCCCTTAAATATCTGTGCCTGTGACGTAACCTACAATTAGGAACTATTTTGTCATAATTTTATCTATTTCGTTTCTAGTAGACAAATAGATAAGCATTTTTTTAGATTCACGTTGGAACATAAAAATATATATGCTTAGACTTTTCTTCTAAGGTAGATTTCTTGAACAATAAATGCAAGCTATTTTTAAATATGTGAAAGTACAGAGTTTGGAAGGAAGAAGGCAGCAGATTAGGAAGACCCTAGGCTCACCTTTTAATGCAAGTACAACTGGATAACTATCAAATCATCCTAAACATCCCAGAAATTAACCTAAAAAATGGCAGAACAAATTCCACAACTAAAGGTAGAGAATTGAAGAAGGTCAGAAGGAAAACAACACAGTTTGGAACAGAATAGATCATGGCCATTGTAGGGAGAGAGCTGCAGTTGTGGAGAAGGACAGAAGACAGACTAACACACAAGAGAGCCCACATAAGGAAGAGGAATGCCCACAGCAATAGGCATGAATTTCAAACACCCTGTCTCCTGACCCAGGAATTTTGCAAGGCCTTTGTTCAAATAGTGGTGGCAACAGGTCTCATTTTGCATGCAGACCAGAACACACCTAGTTAAAATGCACCACATTCAGGCCAGATATCAAACACTGCCCACAACAGACAAAGAGAACCACTGTAAACAAGTGGCCTGAAGGATAATACAGACAGGACACTACAGCAGAGCACACACAGAACACATTAGAAACACTCCTGGAAGATCTAGGCCCTGGGGAATAGGATATTACACTGCAGGGCACTACAAGACCTCTTCTTCATAAAGCCTTTACCCTCAAGAACAGGAGATGTATCTGACTTTCCTAACATAGAGAAATGGGCACAGAGATTTAGACAAAATGAGAAGACAGAGGAATTTGTCCCAAATGAAAGAACAGGACAAGGCTATGGACAGAGATCTAAGCAAAACATGTAAGTAACATGCCTGATGGAGAATATAAAGCAATAATCATAAGGATACTCACTGGACTTCAGAAAAGAGTGGAGAATATCAGTGAGATCATTAACAGAAATAAGGAATAATAAGGAAGAAATAAAGGACTCAATAAGTGAAGCAAGAAACATACTTGATGGAATGAACAGCTGGCTAGAAAAACACAGGAATTAATTAATGACCCAAAAGACAGAGTATGGAAAGTAATTAAACTGAAAAAAGAAAAAAAAAATATGCAAAATGAGAATAGACTTAGGGAACACAGTGACTCCATAAAATGTGATAACATTTTATTACAGGAGTCCAAGAAGAAGAAGAAAAGAAAGAAAAAGAGAAAAAAGGGAAGGGAATTTATTTGAAGAAATAATAGCTGAAAACTTCCCTAGTATGGGGAAGGAAACAGACATCCAGATCCAGAAGGCACAGAGAACCCCCCAATAAAATGCACAAAAGAATATCCACACCAAGACATATTGTAATTAAAATGTCAAATTGTCATAATAAAAAAAATTAAAAAGTAACAAGACAAAAAAAAAAAGACAGTTGTGCATACAAGGGAAACTCCATAAGGCTATCAACAGAGAAATTAAGAAAACAATCCCATTTAAAATTATATCCAAAATAATAAGATACCTAGGAAGAAAAAAAACCTAACCAAAGAGGTAAAAGACCTGTACTCTGGAAACCATAAGAAAAAAAAAATAAAAAAAAATAACAACCTGAAGAAATTGAAGATGACACAAAGAAATGGAAAGATATTCCATGCTCATAGATTAGAGGAGCAAATATTATTAAGATGTCTATACTATCTAAAGCAATCTACACATTTAATGCAGTCCCTATCCAGATACCACCAGCATTTTTCACAGAGCTAGAACAAACACTACTAAAATGTGTATGGAAACACAGAAGACTCTGGATAGACAAAAAAGTCTTGGGGGGGGTGGTGGTAAGCAAAGCTGGAGGCCTCACAATTCCAGACTTCAAGTTATATTACAAAGCTGTAGTGATTTTGGACTAGCACAAAAATAGTCACATAGATCAACAGGACAGAATAGAAAAGCCAGAAATAAACCCATAGTTGTATGGTCAATTTAATCTTTGACAAATCAGGAAAGAATATCCAATGAGAAGAAGACAGTCTTTTCAACAAATGGTGTTAGAAAAACCAGGCAGCGACATAAAAAAAGAGTGAAAATGAACTGCTTTCTTACACCATATACAAAATAAGCTCAAAGGACTAAAGACCAAAATCAAGACCTATAATCATAAAAAACCTAGCAGAAAGCACAGGCAATAATTTATCTGACATTGACTACAACATCTTTTTTCTAGATAGGTCCCCTGAGGCAGGGGAAACAAAAGCATAAATAAGTTATTTGGAACTAAATCAAAATGAAAAGTTCTGCACAACAAAGGAAGCAATCAACAAACATAAAACCAACCTACAGAATTGGAGCAGATATTTGCAAATGACGTTTTGATAAAGAGTTAATATGCAAAATACATAAAGGACTTATAAACTCTATGCCCAGAAAACAAACAATCCAATTAAAATTAGGCAGAAGATGTGAACAGAAATTTCTCCAAAGAAGACATTCAGAAGGCCAATAGACACATGAAAAGATACTTGACATTACTCATCATCAAGGAAGTGCAAATCAAAAACTATGATGGAATATCACCTCACACCTGTCAGAACGGCTAAAATAAAAAACACAAGAAACAATAAGTGTTGGTGAGGATGTAGAGAAAAAGGAATCCTCTTGCAGTGTTGGTGGGAATGCAAACTGATACAGCCATTGTGGAAAACAGTATGGAGTTTCCTCAAAAAAAAATTAAAAAATAGAATTACCCTATGATCCAGAAATTGCACTACTAAGAACACAAAAAACACAAAACACTAATTCAAAGAGATCTATACATCCCTGTATTCATTGCAGCATTATCTACAATAGCCAATCTATGGAAGCAGTCCAAGTGTCCATTGACAGATGAATGGGTAAAGAATATTTGTTACATTTATATGTATATGTGTGTGTACATATTTGTGTGCATACACAACACACATGATGAATATTATTCAGCCAACAAAAAGAATGAAATCTTGCTATTTGCAACAACATGGATGGATCTAGAGTATAATGTTAAACGAAATAAGACAAAGACAGAATATGCTATATACCATATGATTTCACTCATATGAATTTAATGAATTTAAGAAAGAGAACAAATGAGCAAAAGGAAAATAGAGAAAGAGAGAGAGAAAACAAGAAACAGAGAAAAAAGTGATGGTTACCAGAAGATAGAGGAGTAGGGATATGGGTGAAATAGGTGATGGGGATTAAAGACGGTATGTGTCATGATGAGCACTGTGTGGTGAAAATAAAAGCTTAAGAAAACAAGCCAGACAAATGTGAAATGTAAGCAGTTAAAAAAATCAAGTATAATATAATACAAAATTATCATAGAGTACTGAATATGTTTCACAGAGGCATTTCCAAAAATTTTATTAAAGTCTTCTTTAAACAATATTGACGATTGGGGCATGTGGGTGGCTCAATGGGTTAAAGCCTCTGCCTTTTGCTCAGGTCATGATCCCAGGGTCCTGGGGTCGAGCCCTGCATCGGGCTCTCTGCTCAGCGGGGAGCCTGCTTCCCTCTCTCTCTCTGCCTGCTCTCTGCCTACTTGTTATCTCTGTCTGTCAAATAAATAAACTCTTAAAAAGAAAATTTTTAAAAAACTTAAACAATATTGACAATTTTAATGGAATAGAAAAGAAAAGATTGTCTGGTTCCAAATTGCTAATTGCCATTCAACAGTCTTTCTCTTCACCATGTCTTCTGCAGTATTATACTTACAGAACATTAAAATATAACAATATTTCTTGTCAAATGGTAAGATGACAGTTCTGAGGATAGTTGTACAGCCACTGAGAAACTAATTAGCATTATTACAGAGGATTGTATGTGATAATTAACAATTGAACCTTCAGAATAGAAGCTGGTCCTCCCTAGAGAAGGCTCTGCATAGATTATTGCTAAAGGAAGAACTTAATAAAATTTTCTTTATACACAAGTTACATAATTACGAGCCTTTGCCACAGCCATTACTATTTAAATGTGCTCTTGGCACCTGTAACTTTGAATATAAGTTTCTATGTAATTCAGTATTAAATAATAACGTGCATTTTATCTACAGTATATTGTGACTATTTTTCAAATTTCCAAACTATTTAGCCACACATATTTTTAAATATGTTTGATAAATAAGGGAACATAGTATAAAAATCTGAACAGTTTTTCATAACTATATTCCCATGGATTTTTGGGTTTTTGAAACACCTGGAACCAAGCACCTGGGTTATGTTATGAAAATCATAACCTCTATTATGTTTAAAGCTATGATATAAGTCATCATTTTCAAGGAATAATCTAAGCTTTACATAATAAATGTTCTTGGATATTTAGCATTGCAAATGTTATTGTTCTATTTTATTTGCATATGAATATATGGTAATTTCAAGGAAATTATATCTGTTTACTCTGTAATCAGCAACATAAAATCTAGATAGGGTTCACAATGATATAGAGTGGGAATTCTGTTTTGCATGTTACAATTTTGTATGCAGGTTCACAATTAATATTTATTTATTCGTTTATTTATTTGTCAGTGGGAGAGAAAGAGAACACAAGGAGCGGGGGCAGCAGGCAGAAGGGGAGGCAGGCTCCCTACTGAGCAAGGAGCCTGATGTGGAACTCAATCCCAGGACCCTGGGACCATGACCAGAGCCAAAAGCAGACCCTTAACCAACTGAGCCACCCAGGCATGATTAATATGATTAATAATTTTAACAAATAAAACCTTGTTCTTGTTTCCTAGAAGTGATATAATTCAGAGTGTAAAACATGTTAGACATTCAATGACATGTTTTGAAATATGGAATTTATGCATATTTATTATTGTTAGTGAATTTCCTAAGTGTAAATTAAGATACTTGGATGACTCTGTTGTCAGTCAAATGTTATTATATATAACAATTATTTTTGTCACCAGAAGTATGATTTCACAAACTGCATCCTACTGATGTATACCAGTTATTTTTGAAATCTAAATTTTAAAGGTAAAGACATTATTACAGTTAAGCTTTAAAACATATTTTAGTATAAATATAGAATTACTTGGTATTTTTAGTGAAATTACCATGTTTTCATTTAACTGGTATCCACAGTGGCCTGAATGGTCCTGGGCTAATAATATTCATGCAATTAGGTAGTCTTTTACACAGAATAAAGCTGTCCCCATATAATGACTACATTGCTGAAGAAGTAATGATAACTGACCTCTTAGACTACATCATAAAAGGAATTATAATTTCCAGCTTGGTCTTTTGGATCTCTTGTTCTGGAGAAAGTCAGCCACAATCCAATTAAACCAACCAACCAACAAACAAACAAATTAATATCCTGAGAAGTGCAAATAGAGAGGAACTGAGACCACTAGTTTGCCAGCTATGTGAGTGAATCCTCCAGTATCTGTTTGAGTCTTCAAATGACTGTGATTCCACTGTCATCTATTTGCAAATCCATGAGACCACAAGCAAGAATTACACAGCTGAGTCCTTCTCAAGCTACCTACCCAAAAGAACTCGAGATATAATGTTATTACTTTTGTACAAATTGTTAAATTTGGTGTAATTTTTAATGCAGTTATATTAATTAGAACAAAGAGTAATCCACTTCATGAAAATATAAAACCTAATTTGAATATTATGGCTATATAGAAATGTTTAGACAGCAGATTTTTATATCATTTATTTTTTACTAAACTTTTTATTTTGAGATAATTGTAGATGCACATGTAGTTGTAAGAAATAATACAGAAAGATCTTGGGAACTCTATCCATTTTCACCCTGTAGTCACATCTTAAAAATATATATTATAATATTGTAATCAGGATATGGGCATTGATACAATCAAGATAAAGAGCATTCTAAACACCACAAGGATTCCTTATATGATATTTGGAATAAGCCCATTTGAAAAACCAAATGTGAATTTTGAAATTAAAATTTTAGTAACTAAAATTAAAATCTCAATAATGGACTCACCAGCAGAATAGCAAGGGCAGAAGAAAGAATTTGTGTACTTGAAGACAGAAAAACAGAAACAATAAAATGTGAAATAGAGAAAATATACTGAAAAAATATGAGCAGAGCCCTGGTACCTGGTTGGACTATGATCAAAGATCTATATCTGGGGCACCTGGGTGGTTTAGTTGGTTAAGCATCTGCCTTTAGCTCAGATCATGATCTCTGGTCCTGGGATCAAGCCCCACATCAGGGTCCCTACTTGGCAGGGAGTTTGCTTCTCCCTTCCCCTCTGCTCCTCCTCCCAGCTTGTACTCTCTTTCTCTCTCTCAGATAAATAAATAAAATCTTAAAAAAAAAAAAAAAGATCTACATCTGTGTTAATTGGAATTCTGAAGAAAGAGGAGAAAGAGGATGGCTCTGAAAAAGTGTTGGAAGTAATAATGGCTGAAGCATCTACCTAATCTTGGTGAAATCTGTAAATCTACAGATACAAATAGCTGAGCAAACTCCATGTAGGATAAACCTAAAGAAATTCACACCCATACACATCATAATCAAACTGCTGAAAAGTAAAGATAAACAAAAAACCTTGAAAACATAGAAAAATCAAAGTTTAACTATGTGGGGAAAACAATTTAAAAAACAGTGGGTTTCTAATCAGATACAATGGAGGCTGAAAGGAAGTGCCACAATGTTTTTTCACTGACAGAAAAAAAGGGGGAGGGGGAGGGTAGCCCTCAATCAAGAATTTTATACATTTTATACCTTTCAATAATGAAAATATCCTTAGAGTGCCTGGATGGCTCAGAAGGTTGGGCATCCAACTCTTGGTTTCAGATCAGGTCATAATCTCATGGGCCTGAGATCAAGCCCTGCAACAGGCTCCATGGTTGGTGCGGAGTTGGCTTGAGGTTCTCTGCCCTTTCTCTCCCTCTGCCCTCTCCCTCCTCACTCTAGATAGTTAGATAGATAGATGATACATAGATAGATAGATAGATGATAGACAGATAGATAGATTATAAAATCTTTAAAAAATGAGTGAAAATATCTTTCCATGAAGGGAAATGCAATACATTAATAGATGAAGGAAAACTAAGAGAATTTGTCAATGGACCTATTCAAATATAATGGCCAAATATTTCTATGAAACTAAAGGAAATGATAAAAGAAGCAGCTTAGAGCATCAGGAAAGAAGAAAGAACAAGGTAACAAGTAAAAATGTGGTGAAATACAATCCATTTTCTTTCTCCTATTGGGTTTTCCCAATTATGTTTGATGATTGAACCAAAATTATAACATTGTCTGGAATGGGTTTGAAAATATGGAGGGTTATCTTTTTTAAAATAATCATAATATAGATGTGGGAAATTAAAGGGACATAAAATGAGTTAAGGTTTTTGCGCTTATCTCAAATTGATAAAATGGGAACTAAGTAGACTGTAATAAGTTATGTGTGTACAACAGGATACCTAGAATAACCACAAATAGCTATAAAGCAATACAACATAATCCCTTTAGGTTTACTGAAATGGAATTTTTAAAAATATTCAAGTAACTCTCATTAATGTTAAAGAAAACAAAGAAATGAAAACCAGAGAGAATACAAAATAAAGCAATAAAATAAAATGACAGATTTAGACATAACCTATCAATAATTATCCTAAACACATATGGCTTAAACACACTATTGAAAAACACAGATTGGTAGATTAAAAAAAAACATGATTCAACTATACACTATCTATAAAAAGTTCACTTTAAATATAAGCATAATGTAGATTGAAAGTACCTTATGGGAAAAGATATGTCATGCAAATAATTAAAAAGATCACTATTATGTAAATGATATACATATCTGTTAGCTTAAAATAATGTAATTCTACTTTCTCAGGGACTTCAATGAAATCACAGGAATATGTTCATCTAGAAATGCTGTTCAGAACTATAAGGCAGTTAACATCAGTGGATAGGAGAAAATGTAGAATGAAGATTTTGGATTAATGCATCAGCTGTCTTCTTTTAGGTGCACAGTTTGGAGTGGCAGAAGACTGGTACAAATGAGCTGCCATTAATGTAAAAGCAATTTCAATAACAACTTTTAAATTGGATTTTTCTTTACCTACTTTCTTCTTCCTGCATCCTGAGTCTTGCTTCCTAGGATCATTACCCATATAAAGTACCTGCAACCAATTCTGGCATCCTTCTCTTCTTTCAGGGAAACACAAACTATAAAAGGGTACTTTCTTCTTAGTGGTCCTTAGCTAACTATACTGTCTAACTAATCATGGTAACTCATTTATTTTTTTACTTATTTGGCTATTTGAAAGTTCTTAATGTTTTAATCATAAAACTAATAGTTATCTTGGTAAAGTAATTAGTATAGCAATTATTAAGTAATCATTATAATTTTTCTTTCTAATAATAGATATATATTTATATGTCAATTGAGTAATAACATTTCAAAATATTAAATATAAAGGAGGTTTCTTTTTCATATTTCAGCAAAGCTGAATCAAAAGTAGAATTTGACCACTGTGATATAGGCCAACTTCAATCAATTATTAGTTTGAGGGAATACTACAGTGATGTTCTGACTTAAAATTTAACAATGTGATCAGAAAACATTAATTTAACTTACTATAAAGATTACATTTTTAAAAATTTTATTTTATTTAAGTTCAGTTACTTAATATATATGTATTACTAGTTTCAGAGGCAGATTTCAGTGATTCATCAGGCAGAGTTGCATGTAACACCCAGTGCTCATTACATCATGTGCCCTCCTTAATGCCAATCACCCAGTTACCCCACCCCCCTATTGCCCTCCTCTCCAGCAACCCTTGTTTCCTATAGTTAAGAGTCTCTTAACGGTTTATCTCACTCTCTGATTTCGTTAATTCTTATGCAACTATTATCTTCACATATTATACCAACAAGATTAGTTGTTTTGAATTAGAGTGTATTTCCTCTTTAGATTAAAGAAAAAAATAATTCATGCTTTATGTTTAGATTACAATAAATACCAATTGGGACGCCTGGGTGGCTCAGTCAGTTAAGCTGCTGCCTTCAGCTCAGGTCATGATCCCAGAGTCCTGGGATCGAGTCCCACATCGGGCTACTTGTCCGTCAGGGAGCCTGCTTCTCTCCCTGCATCTGCCTGCCACTCTGCCTGCTTGTGCTCTCTCTCTGACAAATAGATTATAATAAATAACAATCAACTTGGCATATAATATATCACATATCTTTTGATTTGGTCTCACAATGGAAATTCTGAAAAACAATACTGAAACGATGAATAATAGAGTTAAAATCTCAAATTTGTCTTCTTGCTGATTTGAAATTATATCAATGGAAAATACTGAACCAGTAACTTAGGCTGAAGAGTCTTGTGGTTTCAATTTATCTCCCCTTTATATCCCAAAGGTTGTAAGATAAAGGATGAATAGGTTCGGGGTAAATGTGCTTTTTATTGCTATTGCAGGATAGTAAGCATTTTTGTTTCAATGATTTGATGTCATTATGTGAGAGTGATGGAGTCTGTGACTCATAAAATAGTGTAGATAAAAGGTTTTCTTGATACATTAAGTACCTTAGCAAACCCAATGTTCAATTTCTTCACGTGAGAAGAATAGGGTTTAGTGGTACCCATAGAGCACAGATCATCAAATGTGATCTGATTTCATGAAGAATGTAACACAGAAGTTATCTTTCTCTTGACCAAATAGGTTTGTTTCAGTTCTAAAAAAAATTATATATATCTCTATATATAATAAATTAAATAATGATTTATTTTTTGATGAATACAAAATAAAAACATTCTAGAAAAATAAAATCCAATTTATTTAATCCTTCTCAAAAGTGTAGTTTCACAATTTGGGTAACAGTTTCCCAGTGAGAACCATCATTAAACTACTTCTAAGATCCTTCATTTTTTTTCTTTTTTTAAGAAAATAAAATATTTTAACTTTGATTTCCAAATTGCAATGGTAACATCAATTTATTTTTTCTCAATGAACAATATTGGACTATACAAAATACTAAAGATATACCTTCCTTTGTAAAATCATTACTCTAGAACTTAGGTGATAGATTCTTAATTTAGCTAATTGCTTTTTTTAAACAAGATTTTATTTATTTATTTGACAGAGGCACAGCAAGAGAGGGAACTCAAGCAGGGGGGAGTGGTAGAGGGAGAAGCGGGCTTCCCGCTGAGCAGGGAGTCCAATGTGGGGCTCGATCCCAGGACCCTGAGATCATGACCTGAGTTGAAGGCAGACGTTTAACGATGGAGCCACCCAGATGCCCCTTAATTTAACTAATTTTTAATTTAACTAATCTAATTAGTTATATGTTGTTAGAGATGCTAAATAGTGTACCATATATTTTTAGTCATCACCATATTGACATTATTGTTGATAGACATTATATCTGTTTCTAATTACCAGTTAAAAAATATTTTGCAAGATATGGACATTGGCAGGGGTGTGTGCTGTGGTGAGTGCTGTGAAGTGTGTAAACCTGGCGGTTCACAGACCTGTACCCCTGGGGCTAAAAATACATTATATGTTTATAAAAAAAATTAAAAAAATAAAATAAAAATAAAAAAATATTTTGCAAGGGATATGCTTATGCTTGAACCTACAGGTATTTTAACCCTAAGAAATTCATGAATATAATATGTATAAACTTTGCACATATTAAAAACATGATAGATTAATTTTAATTTCTTTTTTAAAAATTTTAAACAATCTCACACCAAAATGTTTTAATAAATGTGCTTGTTATCCACATCTTTACCTGAATCAAATATCAAGAATGTAAACAGCTATCTGTTAATAGCTAATCTATTACAAGAATTATATAATAATTTCATTTTTAAAAATCTAAGACTTATACTCAGCATTTAAAAACTGCCAAATCTAGAAAATCCACATAAATTGTAAGAATTTAACTTGTTGATAATAAATACTGAATTTCCTTAATCATAAGATTTCTGTTAAAAGTTCAAATAATTGAACACTTCAGAAAACATTAAATTACACTTACAATCTTTGTATTGTGAATATGATATATCCTTCAATATATTTCAATATATGCTACACCATATTCCATATGCTTTAATGATCAGTTATGTAACCAGAAACCCACAGACTGGAGGTGATTAGCTGGAATTCTCATTAGAAATCCCACATTTCAGAGGCAATTTTTATTATGTTTCTAATCTTAAAATTGACTAAACACCAGAGACTTTGATAATTAGCATGACATAAAGGAGTTTTTAATAATAAATTTAATACCTTTATAATTATTATAGGAGCTATTAGAAATGGAATTTCAATTGTGAAACTGGTTTTATTTATGAGTTTCATTTACTTTGACAATGTATTTTGATGTAGTACTTATCTAGTATATGCCAGGTAAATATAACCCTTAACTATTTTTATCACTAGATCATTAAAGTAACTATTCTTTATACCCAATTTTCAAATATTTATATACCAAAAAAAAAGTATTTTATGTTTTTCAAATCATTGTTGCACTAAAATGGCTTGTCAAATTCTATTCCTGAATCAGGTCAGGAAAAACCAAAGCATGTAGTCTAATATGTCAAACAGAAAAAACTCAATGCAGAGAATCTAGTATCCATACAAAATGTCAAGTGCATTGAAAGAGCACGGAAAAGGAAGGTGAGGTAGCTTAGAAATCTATGACTGTAAGAAGTGGCTAGTAGATCTTTCTGGGAAAACAAGAGAGGAGTTTGTGTTAATGGGGTTTAGGAACATTCCTGTGAATACCTCATGGGTTCTGTTACTGACAAGAAAAGGTAGATCAGACTTGGCCAGCATCTCAAATAAAGGAGCAGTGATAGAAGCACCTAGAAAGTCATGCTGAAAACACAGAGTAGCCTCCTTATTGTCGGTGCTTGTTCACATCAGCTGGGGGCTGCACAGTGGAGCCAGGATAAGGTTTTCTGGTTCTGAGCCCAAGAAAGGCTGCACAGTGCAGGTTCTGAAGTTTCTCCGGAGGCTGCAGGCTGTATCTATCCTCTGCTGTTTGGATGGGTAATTCCAGCAAAGACAGAAACAGGAGTTGCCTGACTTCTTTCCTCTGCTATTCAATCTCCTAGGCCTTCCCATTAACAGAATCTTACCAGAGTCCAGCAATAAAATCTGGATATTATTTTCAAGGCAACAGCTCCCCTCCATAACATACAGTGCACAATGAAGGAATGGGTTGAAATATGAATGATCTTAAACTTTTACAAAGGTTTGGATTCATATAATATTCTTAAGTTTGGAGAAGTTTGAGTGTAAAAGAAGAAAAAAAAATCAAGAGAAGCATAAAATTCCTATAGAGAAGCAATGGAAAATGTGGGGTATAACCTCTTGAAAACAATTTTATGAAAAGAAATTTAAATCACAAAGTCAACATGAACACCTCAAATAGATAAGTGAGATTATCAGCAGACTCATTCCACTTAGGAAATTGAAAAAAAAGGGGGGGGGACAGAATATATATATGTATAATGTGTTGTGTATATATATGTGTGTATAGCACATATATATATCTATGTGTTAATCCATAGCTGACTCTTTCAATGTATAAATAAATTAACCAAATCAAATTTAACTGTTGTTGAACAAACTTGTTCATTATCTATAATTATTATACTCTATCTTGAATTTGTCACAGGTTATTGAGAATTATGATGAGTAATAACAAAACTCAATCAATTGGCCAATGTATTAGAGGAAACTATAAGAAACTGGGAATGGTATTTTTGCTAAGTAATATCATGGGAAAATATTATCCTTGTAAAATATCACATAACTCCACAATATGTTCTAAATGACAATAGTTAAGATGAATAACCGTTTTATTGTTTTGTTGTTGTTTATTTGAGAGAGAGAGAGAGAGAGAGTAAGACAGAGCACAAGTAGGCGGAAGGGGCAGAGGGAGAAGCAGACTCCCTGCTGAGGAGGGAGCCTGATGTGGGGCTTGATCCCAGAACCTTGGGATCATGACCCAAGCCAAAGGCAGACCCTTAACAGACTGAGCCACTCAGGTGCCCCATAATCTAACCATTTTAATATACCTACTGGTTAAACTAGGCTTGATTGATTTGAGCTAATATTTATAACCTGACAGCATAAACTTAGTTCTTCCTTTATTGTTATTTGCATAGATAACAATAAATTAATATCCTGTAGTTATGTATGTTTAGTTTGAAGTTCAGATACTTTGAAATTTTTATTGCATACTTATCTACAGAAAGTGTATTTGTTTACAATTACTCCATGAAGTAGAAAGAGCTGTAAGCTGAATTTAATAGACAGCACCCCCTTTTTATTTTGGACTCTCAGAATTGAGAGATATGTGACTGGTGCTCCAATTATGCCACCACCAGGAAGCAATAAGATTGAAAGTATATATACTTTTTAATATGGATTTCTAAGTTCTACTTCTATGAACTCCATTTGTCTTCATTATTCTAAATATTACATTTTTTAGTTTATTAGAATTTAAATTTATATTACTATTCTTGATATCTTTTTCTTTTCCTTGTTGGATTGGAATCCATTTATTCAATTTCAGATAAAATACAGCATTATAAATACAGCTTTCAGTAATAATGCCTTGGATGGATAATTACACATTGATATTTTTATATATAGCTCTGAAATATGATTCACCCATCAAAAATGTACAAATTTAGCATACTCACATTGCACAAATATTACCACAATGAATTTTAGAACATCATCGTCATCCTCCAAACAAAAACATATACCCAATAGCAGTCATTTCCCATTTCCTGATAGACCTTCTACTATGTGGTAAAATAATCAACTTTGTATCTGTTTTCCTACCATTTGCCTAATTTGAACATTTCATATCTAATGGAATCCTGTATATGCAACAGTTTGAATCTTTTTTTGCTTTTTTTTTT
>RCUC01098672.1:0-39829 GCA_003697995.1 Taxidea taxus jeffersonii | reverse complement strand
ATGTAAAAATGGTATCTGTATCTTTTACTTTCAAAGTAAAAAAAAAAAAAAAAAATTTCCAAAACAAATCTGATTGCAAAGATTTCCAATAAGAGCTTGCAGACATATGTACCAAAAAGCTCTCCAAATTGGTTGAACCAATTTACACTTCTTCCAGCAGCATGAGAGAATTCATGTTCCCTCATCTATGTCCAGACTTGATAGAGTCAGACCTTAAAAGTTTGTCCTATCTGACCAGTGAGAAAACCTAGCTTGGGGATGTTTTAATTTGATTTCCTTGGTTTTCAAAAAGGATGAACAGATTTTCTTTTTTTTTTTTTTCTTTTTAAAGATTTTATTTATTTGACAGACAGAGATCACAAGCAGGCAGAGAGGCAGGCAGAGAGAGGAGGGCAGGAAGCAGGCTCCCTGCTGAGCAGAGAGCCCGATGTGGGGCTTGATCCCAGGACCCTGAGATCATGACCTGAGCTGAAGGCAGAGGCTTTAACCCACTGAGCCACCCAGGTGCCCCCAGATTTTCTATGTTTAGTGGCCATTTGAGTTTCCTCTACTGGGAATTGGCCACTCACATATCTGTCTTTTCAGTTATAACTTCTTTGGCTCTCCACAAATAGACTCCAACACCACATTCAAGCAATTATAATTTTCCGCTGTTGGAGAACTTGGATTTATTCTGACAAGCTTATGTTTTTTTCCCCACTTGAGATAATACATTTAGAAGAGAAACTAAGAAATTCCCAGTAGGATAATTTCTGCCTTTCCCAATACAAGAAGTATTCAAGGCCCGTAGTATAAAAAAATGGCTGAAAAAGATGTGTCTCCCCTCCCCCCAACTAATTAAATTTTGAATTCATTCACGTTTCTAGTGGATGCAAAACCTAAATTATTCAGACAAGCCAGGTTATGACTTAAAGGATTCTCCAGTTTGCCACAGTCTAATGTGTATCTTTGTGATGTCAATGTTAAGATAATGTCAACAGTTGAGCTAAATATACCTGTTTGGTCACTTAAATGATTAACTTAAGCAACTTCCTCCATGGGCAGGGAGGGAGACTGGAGCATCTCACAGGAAGTCACCCTCCCACTAACAGGAAGTTGCCTGCCCACCAACAGGAAGTTTCAGGGGGAAAGTCACAAAGCTGCAAGGTTGACAGTCGCAAAGCAGGGAGGTTGACAGAGCTAAGCCTGTGGCTTCCTTCTTCAAGAAGATAATAGAAAATTATGGAAAACCTGAAGTTCCTCTTGATCACTGTGTTGCTGACGTTGGGGGTGAAATGAGTTTCCTAACATGTATTTTGTTGCCTGGGTGTGAATTTTTATTTATGGTTTACATGCAGTCACATGTAGTGGATGAAAGGACTACACTCAGAAGAACATAATGAGTAGAATATTGTGGCTGCATCTTAACCAGAATACAAAATTATTTCCATTTGAAGAGTCCTTTGCTGTTACCAATTGCTTTTTTAAAAATTTTATTTGAGTTGGGGGGCACCTGGGTGGTTCAGAGGGTTAAGCCTCTGCCTTCAGCTCAGGTCATGATCTCAGGGTCCTGGGATTGAGCCCCACATGGGGCTCTCTGCTCAGTGGGGAGTCTGCTTCCCCCTCTTTCTCAGCCTGCCTCTCTGCCTGCTTGTGATCATCTCTCTCTGTCAAATGAAGTCTTTAAAAAAATAAAAAAATAAAAATTTTATTTGAGTTGGGGAGGATCAGAGGGAGAAGGAGAGAGAGAATCCCAAGTAGACTCCATGCTGAGCCTAGAGTCCTGTGCAGCGCTCTGTCTCATGACCCTGAGATCATGACCTGAGCTGAAATCAAGAGTCTGACACTTAGCCAACTGAGCCACCCAGGCATCCCTACCAAATGCTTTTATATTAAATATATTCTTTGACATATTTTTTAAACATTTTATTTTTAAGCAATCTCTACACTCAATTGGGGCTCAAGTACAACCCTGTGATCAAGAATCACATGCTCTACCAACTGAGCCAGCCAGCCAGGCTCCCCTGATATTTTAAATACTCCTTTGAGAGGGAAATTGTTGGTCCCATTTGTCATTCCAGAAAAGTCAGGGTCCAGGAGAGGAAGTGGTTTCTATTTAGTTCACCTAAGGGGCAGGTCTGGGGACTAGGGTAAGGGGATAAGTTATAGATGGGTCTTGAACAAGGACCACATACTCAAAGGTCTACTGGTCTGGCAGGTAATGGAAATAGTTAAAACTGACCGGGAGACAGTAGGAAGTGGTGGGGACTGTGGCAGACCAGAGAGGTCACAAATCCTTCTTTTAGAAGGTAGCTGCCCTTGATTTCCCACATAACATTGCCATGTGGGAATGTAGTAGGCCCAAGGTTGCCAGAGTTTCTGATTTTTCAAGAAAGATTATAAATGCAGACTTTATATCAAATACTCTGATTTTAAAATGTTTACGAACAATTCAAATTAAAGAAATCTGGGTAGGTGTTTTTGGCAGTTGATGAAGTTGATGAAAGGGAGTAGAGGACTCCTAGCAGAGTAAATATTTGAATACTGTTCTAAGCACTGTCCTGAGAACTCTACATGCATTATTAATTGAATGCTTGTCCCAACTCTGTGAGGGAGATACCATGAAGGTCTCCATGTTACAGATAGCTGAAAATGTAACTAAGTAAATTTCTCAGGGTCACACAGCCAATAGGGAGCAGTGCCAGGATCTGGCTAGCCAGTGCAAGGGTATCAAAGCATTGTCCAAAGGTGGGCAGCGGGATTGGTCTGCTTTGGTTGCAGGTAGTAAGAGGATGGATGCATCATTTACAAAGAATTTAAAAATAGTAATAAAAATGGGCTAAAGGTCATCTGCTTTTTATTATCACCATGCACGGTCACTATTAATGTCAGTGTGTATTATTTATCACAGTGATGAAATACACAAATCCCTGAAAAAACACCAGCAGGTCTGAGTTCTAAGAAATTGGTGTGGCTACTGTTGAGGAGTTTAAAAAAAACCTCTTCGGGGCACCTGGGTGGCTCAGTGGGTTAAGCCTCTGCCTTCGGCTCAGGTCATGATCTCAGGGTCCTAGGATCGAGCCCCGCATCAGGCTCTCTGCTCAGCAGGGAGCCTGCTTCCTTCTCTCTCTCTGCCTGCCTTTCTGCCTACTTGTGATCTCTATTAAGTAAATAAAAAATAAAATTAAAAAAAAAAACTCTTCTTCATGTGGGTGGCATATACATGTAACATAAAATGTGTCATCCCAGCCATGGTTAAATGCACAGTGTAAGCATATTCACGTTGTTTTGTAACCAGTCTCTAGACTTTTCTTCTGTAAAACTGAAACTCTGTCCCCATTAGACAATTCTCCATTCTCCTCCCCCAACCTCTGGCAGCCACTGTTCTACTTGTGTGTCTATGAACTTGATTCATCTAGGGACCTCATGTAAGTGAAATCACATAGTGTTTTTTGTCTGTATTTGACTGGCTTATATCGCTTACAGTGTTCTTCCGAGTTGTAGCATGTGTTAGAATTTCCTTTTTTTTTTTTTTAAGGCGAGGAATATTCCACTGTTATTCTTCTGCTATATTTTCCTTATCCATTTATCTGTTGATGAACATTTATGTTGCTCCCACCTTCTGGTTACTGTGAATAGTGCTGCTTTGAACATTAGAGCACAAATATCTATTTGAGTCCTTGCTTTCAGTTGTTTGGGTAAATATCCAAAAGGGGAATTGCTGGATCATATAGTAGATCTATAAAAATAGAGGTAACACCAGACTGTTTCCATACTGGCTGCACCATTTTACATTCCCACCAGCAGTTCACGAGTGTTCCAATTTCCTCCTTCTTCATCAACACTTGTTTTGTGTGTGCATGTTAATTTTGTAGTAGCTAATGGGTATGAAGTAATAGCTCATTGTAGTTTTTCATTTGCATTTCTCTAATGAATAATGATGTTGAAAACCTTTTCATATGAGTACCGGCTATTTATAGTTCTTCTTTGGAGAAATGTCTACTTAAGTCTTTTGCCCACCCCTCCCCTTTTTTTTAAAGCGGGCTCCGTGCCCAGCATGGAGCCCAACATGGAGCTTGAACTCATGACCCTAAGATCAAGAACTGAACTTAGGTCAAGAGTCAGATGCTTAACTGACTAAGTAAGCCACCCAGGTACTCCTTTTGCCCATTTTTAAATTGGGTTGTTTTGTTTTTGTTATTGAGTTATAGCAATTCTTTATGTATTCTGGATACATACCCCTTAACAGTATATATTTTGTAAATACTTCCCCCTCTTCTGTAGGTCACTTTTTCATTGTTGATCACATCTTTTTATGTGTAGAACTTTTGAAGTTTGATGTTGTCCAATTTATCTGTTTTTACTTTTGGTGCCTGTGCACTGTCGAATTTTAGTAACATATAAACTCTAAAATAATACACTTAAAAAACTTAGGCTGTAGTAAACAATGTATTATACATGGATGTTAATTCAGAAAATTCCTAGTTACACAATTGGCTCCCCAGACACATGGATTTAGTGCATGTTTTTGTTTCCAGAGTAAGTTTGTAATGAATGTTTTTGGCATTATTTGAATTTGCTTTGGGGATAGTTCTTGTCTCCAATCCCTAGGGCAATACACGCTCCTATGTCTACACAGTAATTTCAGAATAAACAATGATAGTATAGTGATTGTGAGGACAATGAAAAGAAACCCTTTGTGATTTAACCATCTTGTGCAACCACTTATAATTCTTATTTGGTTTAAATTTTATTTTAAATTTTTTTATTTTTTTAAAGATTTTTCCATTTATTTATCTTGGAGAGAGAGAGAGGCAGAGGGAGAGGGAGAGAGGGTCTCAAACAGACTGTGCACTGAGCACAGAGCCCAATGCAGGGCTCCATCCCAGGATCCTGAGGTCATGACCTGAGCCAAAACCAAGAGTCAGACACTCAACCGACTGCACCACCCAGACATTTTATTTAAATTTTAAAACATGCAACAGAATGCCAACT
Source organism: Taxidea taxus jeffersonii (assembly GCA_003697995.1). NCBI lineage: Eukaryota > Metazoa > Chordata > Mammalia > Carnivora > Mustelidae > Taxidea > Taxidea taxus. Next base: position 34,855 of record RCUC01098672.1, on the reverse strand, counting down.
GCAAGGGGTAATATTTTTGATAAGTGCAAGTCTTACCTTATACTTGAACTATTTTACTGAATCTGCATATTAGCCTAAATTGGAAACTTATTTTTTACTGTGTCTCTTTTTTATTTAATGGTCAGTACACTCTAACGTTATTCAACAGGCAACTATGTAAATGTAAGTTAAAAAATACATTAGTGTCGGGGCACCTGGGTGGTTCATTGGGTTGGGCCTCTGCCTTTGGCTCAGGTCATGATCTCAGGGTCCTGGGATCGAGCCCCACATCCCACTCTCTGCTCAGCGGGGAGCCTGCTTTACCTTTCTCTCTGCCTGCCTCTCTGTCTACTTGTGATCTCCCTCTCTGTCAAATAAACAAATAAAATCTTTTAAAAAATACATTAATGTCATTATCAATCCACTGTCTTTCCCTTTTTTGATGGTAATATTTTATTTTTTATTAAACACTTTTTTTGCTGGCTCAATAAAACAGCAAAAAAAAAAAAAGTTTTCCCAGCCATTATTATGTTGCACTTAATGTTCATTACTGAAAATAAATTTAAAAAATGATCCTGCCTAGGCTGTCAGACACTGGAGACATGAGGTATCTAGATGTGTCCAGGTTGGGGGAGGGGTGTGGGAGCTACAAGTAAGAGGTGACACTGTGTGGTAAGTAGGGATGTCTTTTAGGGCCTGAGGACCATGGGAAGGAGTTTGGATCCTCTTCCAAAGGCATCTGGGAAGCTTTAGGGGGGCCAGGTGGGGGAAGAGTGCACTGTGTTCTCTGTTGACTATTCTGGCTCCCGCATGGAGCTGCGTGGCATCGCTGGGGCATTTTTGGGAAGCCAGGAGTAGGATCTGCCCTCCTCTGGTGTTGGTGCCATGGAGATGTCTGAGGGCTCCCTCGTGTGTTCAGCCAAGGGCTGCCAGTGTCAGGCTTCGCAGACTGGGTTGACACATGTAAGCCTCAGTTTCTGAGGGGGTCTGGCAGTGTGGAGCTGTAATCAGCTTACTTGGCGGTCAGAGTGCTTGGGGTTGAAGGAAGCGAGGGGCTGAGGATGAAGGATTCCAGCAGCCCACAGGAAGCTAACTGGCTAAAGTAAATGACCACAGATTCTGATGGAGGATGAATGTGGCAAGTGTGAGACCTTCCCGAGTGAGAGTATATGCACGAACAGAAATCAGATCCACAAGCAGGCAGCTTGTCCGCACATTGATAAAGAAGAGCAATTTCAATAATTAAATAGTGCCATTATTTTACATGCAATGATGTTTTGGAAATTGTTTTTTTTTTATATTTATTTATGTATTTGACAGACAGAGAGCACAAGTGGGCAGAGAGGCAGGCAGAGAGAGAGGAGGAAGCAGGCTCCTCGCTGAACAGAGAGCCTGATGCAGGGCTCCATCCCAGGACCCTGGGATCATGACCTGAGCCGAAGGCAGAGGCTTTAACCCACTGAGCCCCCAGGCGCCCCCGTTTTGGAAATCGTTTTGCAAAGGCTAGAGCCATTCCAATGCTCCCAACCTCTTTCTTCTTCTTATTATTATTTTTTACTGAAATGCTGAGTGTTCCAGCTCAGAGAGACCCACGAAGGTTCGTGTTGCATCCCCCTTTCCTAAATTCCCATGACCAAAACCTAGCTGCGGACTCGTGCTGTGGTGGGTGGCCAGAAGTATGCTACAAGGCAGGCAGACTCAGCAGGAGGGGGCTTTGAAATAATACCTGTATGTACTCTGATGATAAAGGGGAAACACAGAAATCGCCAGAGGAGAAGCAGAGATAAAGGGGGAGCCTATAGATTAAAGGCTTATTTCAGTCAGTTGCAATATGTGAATCTTGCACATATTGCAACTGTCCTGATTCTTAAAACACAAACTATGAAAAAAAAATGACACTTAGGAGACAGTCAGAAATTTGAACTCACTGGATATAACTGAGGAATCATTGTTAATTTCTTAGATGTGACAATAGTATTATGATTGTGTATATATAAAAGACTCCTCCTCTTTTAGAGATACACACATTGAAATACAGAGGAAATGATAGGATCCCTTGGATTTGTTTCAAAATGACATGGGGCGGAGTTTGGGGTGATCTGCAGAAGGCACAGGATTGGCCATGGATTGTGGTCATGGGACTGAAGGGTCATGGGTTTCATTATACTATCCAATCTACTCTTGAGAATGTTTGAGATTCTCCAATGCAAAACTAAAAAAAGAAATTATTGCAAAAAGATGGTGGATAGGCTCTAATATGACAACGTCCCACTAGGGAAAAAGTTACCGGCCTTTTATTTTTTTGAAGATTTACTTATTTCATTTTAGAGAGAGAGAGAAGGAGGAGAGGGAGAGAGAGCATCTCAAGCAGACTCCCCGCTGAGTGTGAAGACAAAGTGGGGCTGGATCCCAGGACCCATGAGATCATGACCTGAGCTGAAATCACGAGTTGGATGCATAAGTGAGTGAGCCACCCTGGTGCCCCTTACCCGCCTTTTAAATTATCCCTCCATCCTTATCCACTCAAGAAACAAGACCCTTTGATTGGGCCAGTCTGTCTTCCATACTGTTTAGTGCTTGATCATATCCCAGTTAAGCAGGAAGAGCAGGCCTTGGGCTCTGAGCCTTTGGTGGGACACAGTGTCTGTAACTTGATGGTATCCCTTTGTCTCATTGTATTTATTTTTTGGCGGCTACTGGTTTTGCATCTGATACTGGTTTTCTATTTACAGAAGTGACAAAGTTTTCTTCTTAAATACATGTATGTAAACAATCTCATTTAAAGACAAATAGTACAGAGGTGCCCAGGTGACTCATTCAGCTGTGTGTCTAACTCTTGATCCCAGCTCGCGTCTTCATCTCAGGATCGTGAGTTCGGGCCCTACACTGGGCTCCATGCTGGGCGTGGATCCTACTTAAAAAAAAAAAAAAAAGTGTACAGGTGGTACTCAGATATTGTAGGATTGTTTTAGAGTGGGGGGAAATGACAGACGTGTGGGAGGCACTTATACCAGTCACAGGAAACATTTCCTTATTTTACTTATCATGTGGACAACCATCTAACACAAATCTGAGATCCCTTCCATGCTGGAGGTTCTCTGTACCTGTAGCAAGATGGTCTGCTCAGGCTCACCATCTCCTTGAATTTCAGATAAAGCACTTGACACAGAGAAGGTGAGCCAATGGCAGGCAGTGGAAATGGATCACACAGAGAAGGCTGGCTGCCAGAATGGACCACAACTGGGCCCAGACATCATCCATTACTAGGTTCAGAGTCAAAGGAGGGGGACAAGTATAAGGACAATGTAAAGGGGAAAATGTTTTATCCATCATTTTGTTGTTTCCCATTGGTTGTTTACTGCTGGGGGAAATTTCCTGACTGTCAGGGGGTTGGTAAGCTGTGTCTACCCAGATCTTTAAAAAAAAATTTTTTTTTTAATTTATTTGAGAGAGAGAGAGAGAGAGCGCGCGCTCACAGGAGTCTGGGGAGGGCAGAGGGAAGAGGCAGAGGCAGACTCCCACCAAAGGTAATGTCTTGCAAAACCAGAGGAAAATACTGCATTCATAAAACTGACACGGATAGTCAAGATATAGTACATTTCCATCACCACAAGCATTTCCCCCATTGAGTTTCTATAGTCACATCACACGCAGGCCCACTTGGGCAGACCCTCACACTTGGCAATCACCCAGAAGCTCACCATGTAGAACTTTGCCTCTTCAAGGATGTTGTATGAATGCAGTCATACAGAATGGAATGGAACCTTTGGGGATTGGCTGTTTTTCCCCAGAGATTCATCTGAGGTATCCATGTATCATTAGCTTTTTCCTTTACTGCTGAGTAGGACTGCATGGGATGGGTGGACCACAGTCTCTTTAACCATTATCTGGGGAAGGACCTCTGTGCTGTTTCCACTTCAGGGTTACTCTGAATAAAGCTTCTATGAACATTTTATGGACAGCTTTTACTGGTGAACATAAATTTTCACTTTTCTGGGATAAATGGCCAAGAGTATGTATATTTGTTTTTAGTGAATTGCCATATTTTACAATCAGGATATTTCTTCACCCGCAAAAAAAAAAAAAAAAAAAAAAAAAACAAAAAACCAAAACCATGTTCCTGATTTCAGTAATCACAACATCTGGAAAGATGGGGCACAGCAACTCATTATCCTAATGGCCAGAACACTCCAGTCCCCTCATGTCCTGCCTAGTCCCTTTTTCCTGGTTGCCAATTTAAGTGGGCAAAATTGGAAATGATGAGTTTATAGATAGATAGATAGATAGATACCTATCTAGATATAGATATATCGATCTATATATCTGTAGGTTGATATACCTATATATAGATATATCTATATCAATCTATATAAGTAAGACCAGGATGAAGTGCATACATACAGATATATCGATCTATAGATATGTATCTACATCTACAATTTCTCTGTTCTAGCAGAAAACACTGGTTGCCTATGGGGAAGGGTATCTGGTTATGTGACAGTGAGTGGGAGTCACTGTTACTGGGAGTCCTTTGGGGCCTTTTTAGTTTAAACCATCTGTATTACTTACTCAAAAATGAATGAAATGTGAAAACAAGAACACTGAAATTTCCTCATGGATCCCCCCTCTGGTGCTGCTTTCCCCATACTGACTTCTGTGTTTCTTCAGAGAAGAGAACCCCCTCCTACAGTACCTGGTTCTACACCAGGAAAGCCCCCTAGCTCTGGGATCTAGTTTCACCTAATGCACACATTCCCTAGTCTGAGATTTTTAAGGCTTTGATCCCAAAATACACCTCATCACCATCCAAAAGCCCAATGACCCCTGGAGGGCAAGCACACACATGTGCACCTCTCTGAATCCCAGAAAGGTTAATGGCCACCTCCTCCAAGAAGTCTTCCCAGCCTGATTGGGATTCAGCATCTTCTTCCTTGTCCTGCAGTGGCATTAACGTGTGCCTTTTTGGTTACAATTCAGTGCACACTTCCTGAACCTTCTACAAGAGCTGGGCTGGTGCACGCTCGCCCCACCCCTTTCCTGACCTCCCACTAGACTCCCCCCTCCCCCGCCCCCAGCACGCAATAGATGAACATTTTAGAAGCACTGCTGCACATTGTGGCCTCTGAACCCACAGCTCTTGCAAGTCAGGACAAAGACCTCTACAAACCATAGAGCACAAAATGTAGACTGAATTTAAGAGCTAAGATTTCTGCATGCAGACAAACTCAGTGATGCTGAACTGAGGGGAGAGGGGGCAGAGTGTGTTTTGGCAGTATTGGCCCTAAATCCACCCTTTGGGTAACCTCCCTAGGACTTGCAGAAGACAGCAGGTGTAGCACAGAAAACAAGGGCTTCGGGATCTGAGAGCCCTAGCGCTGCCCTTCTTGTTGGGTGATCTTTGGGCCACTCAGTCTTTTTCCTCCCGGAGGAATGGGGATCATAAGTTCTCTCTGGCAAGGCTGTGTGGAGGGTAAAGTGGGAGGAAGCATTCTGCCGGCCTTCAGTGCTTCAGCGCTTCGCGGCTGCTTATGGTACCGGGTCCCTCTTCTGGAAAGTACGACCGGGACGGGACGAAGGGCATCTCGGCACTCTGCATCCCAGATTTCCGGGGTGCCTGTCCCTTTGCCTGTTGGCGGTCAGTCACTCTGACCAAGCGCACTGTCATGGTCACGGGAGCTCGGCGGCCTCGTTTGCCCTTCTCCCAGGTCCGGCTCAATCGCCGGACGCGCTGAACAGAGCCGAATGAATGACTGCACGAACGGCTGGAAGGCTCCACACTAGCGCCCAGTCACAGCCAGAGAGTTTGAAACCACGGGGTGTGAGCGTGGAGACCAGAAAACTGTGCAAAGATTCCCCCGAGGTCGAGGGGTGCCCAGCAGGCGCGCGCGTTTAGGCTGACTCCTTGTGGGCGCACGCCCTAGCCCCTCATTCCGGGCCGGAGTGTGGCTCGGGCTCGGGCCCCATCCCCCACGTGTCCGGGGGCGCAAGCCCCATCTCATTACCCACCCCACTACCCCGCCCGCATGGCGTGGCCCAGGGCGCGCGCGCTCCATACCCTCCCTCCGCCCAGCGTGGTCGAGGGCGCGCGGGCGCGGGCCCGGGTCGGGGGTGGGGTCGCCGCGGGCTCGGCCCCCTCAGTTCCCGCGCTCGGGCCCCGCCGGGGCCCAGGAAGTGGCCCTAGGCCGCGGCCCTCGCTCCGCCTCCTCCCTCCCGCGCTTATCACCTGCTGGCCCGGAGCGCGTGGGCGGGGAAGGAGGGCGCGAGGGGGAGCGCGCGGGCGGCCAGGCGCCGGGTCGTCGGAGGTGAAGCGCTGCGAGGATGGCGGCGGCGCGGGGCCGGGGGCTGCCGCTGCTCCTGCTCGCACTATCGGTGCTGCTGGCGCTGGGCCCCACCGCCGCGGCGGCCAAGCTCAACATCCCCAAAGTGCTGCTGCCCTTCACGCGGGCCACGCGCGTGAACTTCACGCTGGAGGCCTCGGAGGGCTGCTATCGCTGGTGAGGCGTGCGGCTCACGGCCAGGGAAGGAAGGGAGGGAGGGCCCTGGGGCCGGGGAGGACGGCGGGCGGGAGCGCGCTGCAGGTGCGCCGGCGCGTGGAGAGCGCGACCGCAGCTCCCGGGACTGGTCCGGCGGAGCCTGCGGGCACGCGCGGCTTCCGGGCCGGGGCTGGCGACCGGGCGGGCTCCGGGGCGTGGGGGCGGCGGGGCGCGCCCCCAGCAGGCCCGCGCGCAGCAGGTGCGCTGGCGCGCGCTGCCCGGAGGCTTGGGCGGCCGCCAGGCGGTCAGGGCCGGCCGGAGCGACCCGCCGCGGCGGACTCTGCGGCGTGCTCGCAGGTTGCAGCCACTGCGCATGGCGCCGCCTGGGCCTCCGCGCCGCTCGGGCTGGAAGGCAGCGGGGCCTAGCTCGCAGCTAGCTGTTTGTGGTTTGTGCGCCAGGAGGGGCGCAAGAGTCGGCCTGACATGAGGAACTGTGTCGGATGCTGCGGAGGACCCCGGGAAGGCCCTACCAGGAAAGGGGGTCTTCAGGACTTGCCCTGTAGGGAGAGGAAAGCACTGGAGCGCCGGGGACGGGGGGTCCACGCGGTCTTACTTCCCCTTCTTGTCCAGGATTTCGGGGAACAGGTGGTCGAGGCCTTAGTCTGGAGACGCAAGTGTCTTGATTTTGTCTACTGATGGGGGAACTCATCTCCCGTACCGGACTGGTGTGGGAATTGGGTTTGTGGAGAAGCCTGAAAGCCATGTGTGGGAAGAATCCTATACGATGTTCAGCCTCTTTGGAGGAACATAAACCTTTGATGAAAGGTGTTGCGTAGGAAACCCTAGATGCCCATTTTACAGGTGAAAAATGAAACACAAGGAGTGGTTGGTGATTCACCCCACGTTGTCCAGGGTGGGGTTAGGCTTTATGCTCAAAACTCAGGCTTTTCTCGACAACTCCCCTCCTGGCTTCCTGGGGGAACTCAGGAATTCTACGTTCATTGTGGGATCTTGGAAACCCCAGAAACTAATGAAATGAGAGGCCTCTCTGCTCCCCCTTTTTCCCCCTAGACAGAGAGACCTGGCTAGGCCCCTGGCTGGGCAGGGTGATGTGGTCCAGACCTTCTGTCCAGCAGACTGAGAAGAATGCAGCTTTTACTCCTGCGGGTTGGAGACAGCCCTGGGTGTGACTGAGGCCCCACCTACACCTCACAGCCCCACCTTGCTACAGATGAAAGGAGGCTCTCTTTGCCTCTCCCTTCCTTTACCTGTTTGATGCCTGGGTCAGTGTTGAAACTGACTGAGGTGATTCCACTGTTACAGAGAACCAAATGTGTGCGTGTATGGTTCAAGTCTGTTTGCATATCAGTTTGTGTATATATGCAGGGATGGTCCCCAGAGCCCAGAGGAGAATTCTTCCTCAATAGCAGTAGTTGTGGCTATTTATTTTCAGAAAGTCAGCCTTCTGAAATAAGGTCATGCTATGTCAGCCAGTTGTATTTTGGGTTTAGTGCATTATGCACCTGGAGGGGTCTTGTTCTTGGCTGGACTTGGGCTTAGGGTTTTCTGTATCCTTGACTAGGGCCTTGTCTCGGGTGGGATGATGGGCTGTTTAGTCCATACTTTCAGGAGATACATGCTCGTTCTCTGGCTGAACTCGTCTGTCCTTCTTAATATATGGGCAAGAAAGAGGAAGCCAGTTATTAAAAACAGCTGCCTTCAAGTGCATACCTTTGGATGTATTAGTATGCAGCTTCTTTTGAGATTCTATAGGTGTACTTTTATTTTTTTCCCCCTGAAGTAACCTTCTTTTCCCCCGCTCCAAGTAGATTTTCTTTTCTGAGAGAGTCTGGTGGTTTTTAATTTGCTCGTATAGCTGCTTAGGAGGAAGGGGGTGGGGGGAAGCAGTCCTAATCTCTTATGCATCAGAGAAGTGCTAATACCTTATAACTTGTTTTGCATCTGATCCATAATTTTTATTGCAAATGTGTGACTGCTTAGCTTAAGCGTCTCCTCAGAGGTGTTGTGATTTTCCCCTTCACAGGAAAATCTCCGATCAATCAAGCATCAAAAATACTTATTTTTAGTAGCACTGCTCCTACTTTAGGCCTCTGTTGCTTTAGTTTTTGAAGAATCTCCTCTGGAGATTTTTAAGAGTTGGCAAGCAGACAAAGCTATGTATCCTCAGTTATCTAAACCTGGGAGGAAAATATCCTCTTCTTCCAAGAAGTTCGTTGTTAAGTCTGAGATGAAGACCAAAATATATTAAAAAAAATTAAAACCCTCCTGGACCTTGGGGGAATTTTTGCTCACTCCTTTGAATTGGGGGACAGGCTCCGAGATGACTGAAATCACGGTGTGTCTCAGCCAGTGGCTCTAAGCTCATTTTTCCCGTTTCTTGATTTTAGGGCATCAAATAATCAGACAGTTTTTGGGCCCTAGGAGCCTTAGAGATCTATGTAGTCTGAACTACCCACATTGTCCTCTGAGCTTCTGAAAAGGAGGGGCTCTGTGTGATGTCCTATAAACACAGGTGGCCCCCGAGTAACCTCAACGGTTCCACTTAGATTTTTCAGCTTCACAAAGATGCAAGAGCGATGGGCGAATATAGAAACCGTACTTGGAACTTTGAGTATGGACCTTTACCCAGGCTGGCGACATGCAGTACACTTTCCCATGACGCTGGGCAGTGTCAGCGGCCACAGCTCCAGGCCATGTGATCACAGGGTCAGCCACCAATACCCTTACAGCCATCCCGTACCCCTACAACTTTCTGTTTTTCACTTTCAGCACAGTATCCAGTAAGTTACATGATATACTCGGCACTTTATGATCAAACAGATTTGTGTTAGAGGATCTAACACAACTCTTCTGCCCAACTGCAGGCTGATGTCAGTGTTCCCAACATGGTTAGTGTAGGGCAGGCTCCCACACGGGGGGGTTTGGTGTATTAAAGGTACTTTCGACTTAATGATTTTTAAAAAAACATTTTATTTATTTTAATATTTGACAGAGAGCACATCAGGGGGAGGAGCAAGGAGAGGGAGAGGGAGAAGCCGAATCACAGAGCATGGAGCCTGATGTGAGGCTTGATCCTAGGTCCCTGGGATCATGACCTGAGCTGAAGGCAGATGCTTGATGACTGAACTACCCAGGCGCCCCTTGACTTAAGGATATTAGGTTGGGTCTGTCAGGGCCTAACCCCGTCACAGGTAGAGGAAGAGCTGTGGTGATAGTCTCTGGGTTGTGTAGGAGCTCACAGGGACACCCCCGTTCCCACCGCATTCAGGGACTTGCGACCCCTGATGCATTTGCTGGATGCTGATTGAATCCTTCCCATTGCATTGCTGGTTATATGAGACAAGTCTCTTAACCTTTTTTGCTATTTTGTGTTTCTGAAAGTGTTCATTAGGTCTTTTTTTTTTTTTTTTTTAAGATTTTATCTTTAAGTTGTCTCTACCCCTAACATATGACTCAAACTCATGACCCCTGAAATCAAGAGTTGCATACTTCGCCAACTGAGCCAGAGCCAGCCAGGTGCCCTAGGTCTTTTTTGTTGTTGTTGTTGTTAAGGTATCCTTTTATATACAAAATGACATTGGAAAATTGGGAAAGTAGAGAAAAAGAGAAATATACCATAATCCTTCAACTGTAATAGGGCTCGTCACCACTTGGGCTTCCTTCTAGGCATAGCTTTTTGCCCTTGGAGCTCATACTTGGTGTTTGGGTCGCTCAGTACCCTCCTTGGCCAACCATCAGCTCACATTAAGACTCAAGTATTTTTCTCCGGTGCTTCGTTAGCTTCCTAAGCTTTAGGTGTCTGAGCACCATTCTGCTTGGTAGCTGTTCCATCATCTGCCCATGCCTTTCCCTGTGATTGAAGTCCCAGGGTGTTTTGGTTTCCCCAGTGCGCTGCCCCATCTTGGAGAAAGTGAGTGTCTTCGGTTGGTTTCCTGGTTGGGTGGGGAGGGGGTTGTTGTGCAACCTCCTGGGCCTCCTGGCCCGGGGTGTCTGACTGGATGCTGAGGGGAGGTGGTTGTCCTGGTAAAGGGCATTCTCCAACCCCCACTGAAGTGCCGTGCCCAGAATCCCCCCCCCTTTCCTGCACTGGAAGTTCTCCCCAGGACACCCCAGAGCTGCCTGGAGTGTCTACCAGGCTTGGTCCTGAACCAGGGTGCCCTTCTCAGTCACAGGGATAAGGATTCTTGGAGAGGCAAATGGGAGCCCTTCAGGCTGCAGGGGTCCCCATCCAGTGGGCTTGTCTTCGGTGTGTGTTGTGTCCCACACACCTCAGATCCCCCTTGGAAATCCGTGGGTTTGAAAGAGCCAGCAGTCCCTCTGTCCTTGCTGACCTGTAGCGGTGCAAAGTCCAAGGCCGGCAGCACCTCCCTCCTCCCCTCTCCTCCCCCCTCCCCCCTTGTGGAAGGAAGCAGCAGAGCAGGCCCCATTACAGCCTGGGGAAAGTGGGAGGGGAAGGGGAAGGGTTTCCTCTGGCTCTTCCAGAAAACCCCTCTACACACTGAACCAGGCTGGAAAGTCATCTAGCCTGGCTGTCTTCTGCTCAGAGGAGGCAGGAGAATCCGGGGGAAACTGGAGAATCAGGCACTATCATTAAAATAAAAAATTTACACTGTGAAAGCTTAACCCCAAAAGTGAGTTTAATTCAGCCAGAGGCCCACCAGTGCTCACTTTGAGGACCCATCCTGCCCAAATGCCCTGGGGAGGGTTGAAGGGCGGGCAGCACTGATCAGCAGCACAGATTTCCCCGATGACAGCTGGGGGTCCACTTACCAGGTGAGGATTATTTGTGATTTAAGAGCTAATCCAGGCACCTTTCTGGTCCTGGGTCATGGGATAGCAAAGAAGCAGATGGCACTTTCCTGGAGCCTGGAGCTGGCTGGGAGGGTTCAAGAATCAATCCAGATGAAAGCAATGGCTGCATTTCTTGTGGCAGTAAGTCTGCGATGGACATAAAACAGCGGCCGTGAGGCTTGCAGAAGACCGTGGGGTGTGGTTTTGGATGGGCTGGCCTGGAGAGCCCTTTCCTGAGCTGACCTGGGACCTGAGCGGGTACCGGCCTGAGGCAGCAGCCAGGGCCTCTGGCAGAGCTCAAGGGCAGAGCACAGAGAAGGCCTGCCGGGGGAGGGGAAGGGCGAGGTTAGAGAGGTTGTCGGGGCCGGGCCCTGTGGAACTTTGTGGGCTGTGGTGAGGAGGCAGGGAGGGGCTTGCCGGGGTCAGGACTTGGGCCATGGTAGCCGGGGACCAGCTGGCTCACAGGGCCTTGCTCTCTGCTCTGCATCCGCCTTGAAGGCCGCCTGCAGGACTGCTGGGGCCTTGCTCAGTTCCCGCTCACGGCCCATGGCCCACGGCGGGAGGTGCCACGGGCAAGTGTGTGTTGACTCGAGCTGACCTGGTCCTGGTGGTTTTCTTCCTGCTTCCTTTGCGGTCTGCACTGCGAGCCTCTCTGGGTGGCTTCATCCCCGCAGGCCTGCCCCTGCCGCAGAGGGGCCGGAGTCCGCAGGTAGATGGTGGGGGGCTGTGCTTCCCTCTGCCTCCACCCACCCACGCACCCCTGCTCTTCGTGCATCTCACTTCCCCTTCCTGGACTCTGGCTTTCTGGCCTGAGCCACCCACGTCCTTGGGTTCCCCTGCCCAGCTCCTGTGTCTGTGTTCTGAGGAGCGGGGAATGCCTCCCCCAAGGCAGTGGGGCCCCAGAGCTCCCAACGGACACATGGTGTGTGAGCGGCGCTGTGTCACATTGGGAATGGGCTAGATTTACCATTTCGAAATCCACGGCCAGTCCTTTAGTTCCTCAAAATTAAAGCTTTTTTCTGGCGCCAGTATGCTAAATACCTTTTTTTGTCTGTTTGCTTTATAAATTGTGGTGAGATACACGTGTTGTAAAATTTACCATCTTAATCACTTGTAGGTCCCCAGTTCAGTGGCATGAAGTACTTCTCCCCATTTTGCCACCCTCAGCACGCTTTACCTCCCGACTTGTCTGTAATCCTCAGCTGAAACTCTGTTCCCATCAGACAGCAACTCCCCCTCTGCCTCCCTCCATGGCCCCTGGAAGCCACCACCGTTCTGCTTTCCTGAACACCTTTGAATATTTGCCTGTCTCCTGAGAGTGGGCAGATGGGCCCAGAACCTTTGTGGGCAATGGTGCCCCCCCACACCCCCCCCCCAAGAGTCTAGCAACATGGTTTTGTTTGGTGTTTGTTTTTATGGTTACCTGAGATGTATGGCAAATGATACGGGCTTTCTGTGTACACTAGCGATACACAGTTTCCTTTTAAAGGACTTTTTCTTTAAAGAAGCATCTGTTTAAAAGAAAAAAGAAATGAGAAACAGATAAGATACAAGGCTTCGCTGGCTGTGACTAGGCCAGGAAGGGCAGCATAAAGAAGGGGGCCTTAGTGGTGGGGACAGGTGGGCAGACATGCAGGTGTGTGGCTGCGGGAAACAAAATAGCAGAACCAGGGTTTTTTTTTTTTTTTTTTTTTGCTAATCTCTTGGTATTATTTCCCCCAGTTGATCTTCAAAACAAAACAAAACCCTTTTTTGGTAAGAATGATGGCTCATGGCGAAATTGGGGAGCCAGGGATCAGGAACTGGCGATTGGAAGAGCCACGTTCAAAACCAGGTCGCTGACCCCAGAGCCACTTGATTCTGGGGTCGGCCAGTGGTTGGTTTAATAAAATCAGTGACACTTTTCAAAAGCAGTGCGAAAGATACGGGGGCAGGGGGTTAGTGATTCAAGAGAGGGTAGAGGCCGTCTTCTGACAGAATCTGGGAGCCCAGTCCCTCCCCATGGGCAGCCCCCAGGTAGGAGCCAGAAGCCTTTGGCCCTATTTCGAATAGTTGTGCCTTCAGCACAAGGGAGTAGGGCAGTGTCCAGACCAGGGGTCCAGGACCGGGCTGGACTGAGCCGTTTTTCTAGAAATGTGACCTTGGGCTGGTGACTTAATACCCATGCGGATGTCTTCTCAGGTATCAGGTGGTTTTTTGTTTTGTTTTAGTTTTAAGGAGGCTCCCCACCCAACGAGGGGCCCAACGCGAGTCCAAACTCACAACACGGAGATCAAGACCTGAGCCAAGATCAAGTCAGAGGCTCAACCAACTGAGCCACACCACCCAGGGGACCCCCAAATAGGGGTTTTAATAGGATGCTCAAAGCAAATGAAACATTTGGGGTGCATTTCGCTCTGTGCCTGACAAAGAATAAGCATCTAGTAAATGCAAGGGTTTTTTTTGTTTGTTTCTTTTTTGCTTTAAAAAAAAAAACAAACAGTAGTCTAAATGAAATCAAGCAATAAGCCTTAAAGAATTCAGTCAGGAGGACGCCTGGGTGGCTCAGTTGGTTAAGCGGCTGCCTTCGGCTCAGGTCATGATCCCAGCGTCCTGGGATCGAGTCCCACATCGGGCTCCTTGCTTGGCGGGGAGCCTGATTCTCCCTCTGCCTCTGCCTGCCTCTCTGTCTGCCTCTGCTCGCTCGCTCGCTCTCTATAACAAATAAATAAGTAAAATCTCTAAAGAAAAAAAAATAAAGTGTTTAAAAAAAAAGAATTCAGTCAGGGGTGTTTCTTTTGTCTAGACTCTTCTGACTATATGCAACAGGAAATACAAGCCAAAATAGTTTAAATAAAACAAAGGAATGTTGCATTGGCTCCCCGAAATGGAAGCCTTGGCAGAATTTGTTTCCTGCTTCTGTCCTGCAGGGGTTTACATGATTATCAGCAGGACCCGTGTTCTTGGTCCTGATGTCTCTGCTTTGGCCAGGTGCTCTCCTGGGATCCAAGGTGACAGGTCCAGCCATACAGTCCCCAGAGTCAAGTCTAGTGGGGCACAGGCCACATTGCCCATTCTGGCTAACTCACCTGGGCACGTGCCAGGGTCTGAGCCCCTCTCTAGTCAGGGGAGCACAGAGTCGACTGGCCAGACCGCAGCCTCCTGCCTTCTACTGTTGGGAGGAAGGAGTATGAGCATTCTGGAGCCTTATGGTCTGAGAGCCGAGGAGAGGCAGCACCCATGGAAAAGCTGGGTGCCGTTACTGAGAGAGGCAGATAGAGGCTGGGCAGCCAAAATCCAACACAGGTCCCCTATGGGCATGATATCTTTGCCTCCTGTTGCATTTAGGACATTTGGTGAAATTAAGTTTATAATTAAAAACCTTCTCCTAAAGAAAATTCCAAACCCAGGTGGCCTGTCTATAAATCCTATGAAACATTTAAGGAAGGAGTAGTAAAAGTTTTTTTTTTTTTTTTTTTGTAAACTCTTTCAGGAAAGAGACAGGGGCGGTTATTTCCTAGATCATTTTCATGAGGCCAACTTTCTGCTGATCACAAACCAGACGAAAACATTACAAGAAAAAGAAATCTACGGGCCAAAAGCACAAACTTCTTTCGTGAAATAATAACAAATCAAAACCAGAAAAATAGTAAAAAGAGGGATGAGTCACCATGACCCACTGGGGTAAATCCCAGGAATGCAAGGTTGGTTTAACATTAGCAAGCAGTGTAATTCACAATATCTGTAGAATTAAAAGAAAAGCCATGTAATTAATTGTCTCCATAGGTGCAGAGCAGTCAGTGCCCATTCGTGATAAAAATCTGTAGCAAACTAAGAATGGAAGGGAATCTATAACCTGATAAAGGACACCTATAGGAACTCGTACCAGAGTCTTGTGCTAAGGGCAGTGGGGGGCAAGAAATGAACTAGCCACAGGCTCTGTGCTCACACTGTCTCTGAGGGAAGTTGGATGAGAAAGAGGGTGTTGCTGAGCCACTGCCTCGAGCCACTTGGGCTTGCTGATCATTTTGCCTTGAATGCTCTTCTCCCAGATAGTTGAAAAGCCAACCTCTGCCTCTCTTTCAGAGATATTTAAGGCTTGTGTTCGTATGTTACCTCCTCTGATAGGTTTCCTCTGACCCTCCTGCCTTTCCCATCCCTACTTTATGTCTGTCCCTAGCCCTGTTGTGTAAGATTCTATGTTTATGTACTTGGTTTTTTTAATCCTTATTTCCCACTGAGACGTAAGCTCCATGAAGTTAGGGATTAATTTGTATTTTGTATTTTGGTGTATTCCCAACAGTTAGAACAGTACCTGGAATATGGCATATGACCCAGTAAATATGGATTCAATGAATGAAGGAAGGAATGGTCCTCCCCCAAGGAGGACCAGTGGGGCTGTGGGTGCTGAGAGGAAAGGGGAGGAGGGGCCTTGGGGTTGGGTCCATGGAAGAGTTGTCATTGCAGTGGGAGAGCTTGGTGAAGGGCGGGTGAAGTGGCAGGAACAGCAGCAGCAAAGGAATGGAGTGCCGGAGCTGAGAGCAAGGGGGTGGGCTGGGCTTCTGAACCGAGGTTAGACGCCAAGTGCAGTGGCTTGAGGTCTTGCCAGCAGTGTGGCCTTGGGCCAGCAACCTGTCTCAGGCCTGAATCTTTGCTTGTGGTTCTGAGGATATCTGCCTTTGGGGATGGGGGCCCCGACAACAGGGACCAGGGGAAGGGGATAGACAGAGTGAGGCATAAATGGTCGCAATATGGAAGGACCTGCATTGTCTGCCTGCCTGCCTTAATTTATTTTTAAGATTTTATTTTTAAATAATCTCTACACCCACCTGGGGCTCAAACTCACAACCCCGAGATCAAGAGCCACACACTCCACCAGCTGAGCCAGCCAGGTACCTATCCAACTTTCTTTAAAAGGCAAAGTTCTTGTGGTTTGGAATTGCACCAAAGACCCCTCCTTTGGGAACCTCCTCTTATTTCCTGAACTTGGGAGCTTACTATGTACAAGGCCTGTGATGAGAGCTTTGTGTTTTCTACCCCACCTAATCACCCCAGTCCTTCGCAGCAGGAATTATTTTTATTCCAGGGTGTAGAGGAAGAAACAGAGACCCAGAGAGGTTACATCGTTTGCTTAAAGTCAAACAGCAGGTGTCACCCCAATATCTTAGGACGTGCCCTTGCAGCAAGCAGACTGCCCCAGATGAGAGAACAGAATGAGGCATGTCACCGGCACCTAGGGCTGCTTACCAGACTGCACCAGGTGCCCCGGGAGCCCTTGGAGCCTGTCCTGTGGGCGGGGGTGCTGGTGTTGGGAGGGTGGGGCAGACCTGTTGAGCGCCAGCTGGGAGGTACGGAGGAACCCCAGATGTGCAAGCTGGAACACCACAGATCCCTTCTGTAGAGTGGCAGTTAATTTAAATTGGGGGGCTCTTTGGCAGAAAAGCTGTGCGAGCTAGGACCTGTTTCTTTGGCGGAACATGATGCTGTATGCAAACGGATTGGGCAATGGTAGCAGGGACCTGGCTTCTGTGGGTGACAGGTGACACTGCGGGCATCTCAGCTGTCAGGCCCCCATGCAGACCTGCCTCCGGATGTCATTAGTGCTTGTCTGTCTCCAAGCCCTGTTGTGTCCCGGCCTCCAACTCCACACCCTACCCTTCCTGAGGATGCCACATGCCGAGGATGCTCAGGATGCGTGTGACCCCTGTGTTAGCTCCTGTGGCACACGGTGCACAGTTACAGGGGACTGACGCAGCCAGAGAGGGGACTCCCTGGTGTGTTCAGAGCTCCCGGTACTGCTGGGCGAGGCTACGTTGTCCTCGTGTTTCTGGAAACCTTGGAAAATGGTAGTGGATACAGTAGCACCAGAGAGAAGGTATGGCTGGTGGGCGAGGCTCAGTCCCTCACTCTCCTGGACCCCACAGGCCCCCCATTGCCAAAGTGCAGACACTTCCTGCCATTGTCAGGCTTGGGCCTTTTTTTTTTTTTTTTTAAATGTCTGACCCATATTGGAATTCACTTTTTCCTACAAAATGGCTCACTTTTTAGGATATTGATGTTGTCATCGGTATTAACATGCATGAGTGCATGAGTTGGTTATGTTTGTTTTTCCTCAAACGCTTGAAAATGAAAGAACAATAATGAAAATCCATAAAGAGTCCATTCAGAATAGTTCATCTGTGTATCCTCTCCAGGGTTGTGTGTGTGTCACTCCATGGATAAGATACGAAGTGGGAAAAACAGCTGACCTGTTGTTGCGCAGACTTTCCTGTGACCCCTGGCTCTGCCACTCACAGCGGTGTGGCTCTGGGGAAATGGCTGCCCCTCTCTGAGCCGCGGTTTCATTTTCCCAGACAGGCCTGCTGGAAGATAAGTAATCTGGCGGACAGACGTATTCACCCCTGAGTGTAACACATGGCGGGTGATTCCCTTTGCTGTCTTCTGGCCTCTTCCTGTATTAGAAGGATTCTCTAGAGAAACAGGACCGACAGTATATAATTTTATTATATATAAAGAGATTTATTATGAGGAATTGGCCCATGTGTTTATGGAGGCTCACAAGCCCAAAGATCTGCAGGGGGAGTTGGCTAGCTAGAGACCTAGGAAAGCCAAGGATATAACTCCCATCCAAAGCCTGGCAGGCTGCAGACCTGGGAAAAGCTAATGTTTCAGTTTGAAACATCAAAGGCATGTCTTGAAGGCAGGAATAAGCCAGTGTCCCAATTCAAAGGTGTTCGGGCAAGAGAAAGCCCTTCTTACTTAGAGGAGGATCAGCCCTTTGGGGCTGTCAGGCCTTCAGCTGATTGGGTGAAGCCCACTGACATTGAGACAATCTGCTTTACTCAGTCCACTGGTTAAATGTTAATCTCACCCAAAAATACCCTGGAGAAACACCCAGAATGATGTTTGCCCAAGTAACCTCTTGGCCCAGTCAAGGACACATAAGATTATCATACTCCCCCAGCACACTTTTTGTTTTTTTTAAGATTTTATTTATTTATTTGACACAGAGAGAGAGATCACAAGTAGGAAGAGCAACAGGCAGAGAGAGGGGAGGAAGCAGGCTCCCTGCCGAGCAGAGAGCCAGATGCCGGGCTCGATCCCAGGACCCTGAGATCACGACTCGAGCTGAAGGCAGATGCTCAACCCACTGAGCCACCCAGGCGTCCCTCCCCCAGCACACTTTTGTGTGTGTGTGTACACACACACACACACACACAAATTTTCTTAAAAGATTTTTTTAATTTACTTGAGAGAGAGAGAGAGAGAACAAGCAGAGAGAGGGAGAGGGAGAAGCAAACTCCCCGCTGAGCAGGGAGCCCGATGCAGGCCTCCATCCCAGGATCCCAGGATCATGATGTGAGCTGTAGGCAAACGCTTAACCAACTGAGCCACCCAGGTGCCCCCATATATATATTTTTTTAAAGTTTTATTTACTTAAGTAATCTCTCCCCCCAACATGGAGCTTGAACTCACGACCCTGAGATCAAGAGTCACACACTCCTCCAATGGAGCCAGCCAGACAAGTGCCCCATGCTTTTTATCCTAATAAAAAAACGGTCCCTGGAGGACTCTGCACCGGCCAGATGTAAGGTGCTCCTGCCCATCATCCCCTCTCTTATCTCCTCTGGCACTCCCTCTCTCTGTCTGCTGGCTTGACGTGATTAACAACTATGTCTCAAGAATTACCCATCCTCTCTCTCCGGAAAAGGTGATTCATCTCTTGCCAGATCCTGGAAGCAGAAACATTCCAGAATTGCATATGTGTGGCCAGCTCTTCCGTGCCCAGCCCTGGAGCCAGCCTGACCCTCCAGGAGCACGTATCTGTAAGGTGTTCTAAGCCCACCTGGAGAGCTGCGGAATGCAGAGACCCCACTTCTGTGTAGCTAGGAGGGGACTCGGACAGCAGAAGACACCCAAATTTGGCCTTGGATCACATATGTCCTGGCCCTCGGCATGGCATTTAACTAGTCCCCTCTTCTTTCTGAGCTTCAGTTTACTTCCGTGTACAATGAGGAGGGCACAGCAATAGTTCTCTAAGTTACGTCTGCTGTTGGGGAAATGTTTGTATTTAGAAGTTGAAATAGTACAAAAAAAGAATAAAGGATAATGTAATGAATACTGATACTTGTACCATCAGGGTAAGCCATCGTCAACAACTTGTCCTTGTTCCTTGTCTGCTGCTACCGCCCCGGGTTTTCAGCCCTGTCCCTACCCCCGGCAGCCTCTGGTTGGAGTTTGAGTACCGTCGGGACCTTCCTGACAGATTCCCAACAGACACTGTTGAATGCGCTTTTTTATCCATGTTCCACTTGAACCTCACCGTGACCTGGGCACATAAATTGCCGGGTTCTGTGGCTCTTTTGTGCCCCTTAAAAGTACGCCTGAAGCAGGCAGGCCTCAGGATGTCAGAAAGATCAGGTAACTGAAAAGAGCCCATCTGCAAGTTAACAAAACCCCCACCCAAGGCTGTCCTAAGCTGTCCTGTAGGGGGCTGTTACGGCCTCCTGGAGCCCAGAGACCGTGGGTGACACCAGGGGGCCGGTGTGGGGGTGGGGAGATGTGGCACACCCTGCTCAAATCCTGGCCGTCTGCCATACCTGCTGACATTCTGGCATTTTCGCATTTCTCACGAGGTGCTCTCTGGCCCGCCCAGCTGCCCCATGAGGACAGAGTGTGGCTCCCGCTGCCCCAGCGTAGCTGAGGTCAGCAGGTGCGAGGATTGGTGGCTGCCTTCCCTGCACGGGATCCCGTTGTCTTCTGGTCAGGACACAGGCCCCAGAATAGGGTGGGCACCTTCCTTCCAGGCAGCTGTTTTGTCTTATCTGAAGGCTGCACTTAGTGCCCTTGTATCAGCCCTAACTGTGAAGAGGGGGAACTTTCCCAGGAGGCACTAAGAGCACTCTGTGGCCGCCAGATCCCATGTTGGTTCTTGGCAGGGAGCAGAGGATATCCCCAGGACAAGTGGTAAATTGAGAGTCGTGTTTGCCTCCCTGGCTGCCCACCTGCCAGGGTGGGTCCAGGAACTGAGATTCGAGAGTGGGGAAGGGTTTTCAGCCCAGACCAAGAGTCCCGATGTCTGGCCGCCAGGGGCCGTTGAATATGACGTAAACCACACTGTTTCTCAAATGTAGAAGTGGAAAATAGGAATTGTCTTTTGAAATAGACCTTATTTATTTTATTTTTAGAGCAGTTTCAGCTTCATAGAAATTAAGCCAGAATTATAGAGATTTCCCATATAGAATCCCCTGCCACATTCCCCACTGTCAATATTTGTTGTAATCGGCGAACCTACATCCACACATCATTGTCATCCCAAGTCCATAGTTTACATCATGGCTCCTACTTGACGTCATACATTCCGTGGGTTTGGATAAATGTGTAACAACCTGTGTCACCATGATAATATACAGAATAGTTTCCTGCCATAAAAACCCTCTCTGCTTTGCCTGTTTATCCATCCTTCCGTTGTTTTTTTTTTTAATTTAAAATTGTGGAATATCTTTAGATTTACAGAAAAGGTGCAAAGGTAGTACAGAGATCTCCTTACACCCTTTCCCCAGCTTCCCCTAAAGTTTGTGTGTTACACAACCAGGAACCTTAGTCAAAATGAAGAAATCAGCTCTGGTGAATGGTCACCAACCTCTAGACTTTTTGCAGGTCACAGTTTTCCCATGGAGGTTCTTTTTCTGTTCCTGGACCCTGTCTGGGATCCCACATTACGTTTCTTTGTCCTGCCTCCTTAGTCTCTTCTGTTCTGTGTGAGTTCTCTAATTTTTTCGTTTCCACACTCAGTTCTGTGTGTGTATACGTGCCCGTGTGTGTGTGGTTTAATGGCCTTTGAACACTACTTTAGAGGGGCTCCAGGGTGACTCTGCCTTCATTTCAGGTTGTGATCCTGGGGGTCCTGGGATCGAGTCCCGTGTTGGGCTCTCTGCTCCGTGGGGAGTCTGCTTCTCCATCTGTCTTCTCCACCCCAGCCCGTGCTCACTCTTTTTCATGCTCTCTCAAATAAAATCTTGAAAGGAAAAAAGAAAACTATCTTAGAGTCGCAGTGCTGCCAGCAGCTAAACAGAGTGCGTTTCCAGCATGCTGTGAGGCTCATTGCCTCTCACCACCTCCTCTCACCTTCTTATCTGCATGTGCATTCCTGCCCCACTTTGTCATCTTTCCTTAGTCGCTCATATGCTCTTTTCTCAGAAGAAATCCCACTGTGAGGAGACCACGGTGTATTTCCTCCAGGGCTGGGGGATTCTTTCCATGACAGTGGGCGAGCTCTGTGTTCTAAGTATGTTCATGGAAGTGTTGATCTGTCTCCGGGCACCACCCCCCCCAGCTGCTCAGCGTGGGTCTGTAATGTGTGTGCCATGCTGTCATCCTTAGGTGCGTGTGGCGGGGCCGCTGTGCCTACCTGGCCCTGGGAGAGGCGCTCAGTGACAAGCCAGAAGACTTGGAGAGGTCTTTTGGGCTCTGTTTCACACCATTGCTTTTTACACGAGGTATTTTTTGTTGTGTTTTGTTTTGTTTTAAACAACTTTCTTTCTTTTTTTTTTTTAAGATTTTATTTATTTATTTGACAGAGATCACAAGTAGGCAGAGGCAGCCAGAGAGAGAGGAGGAAGCAGGCTCCCTGCTGAGCAGAGAGCCCGATGCGGGGCTCGATCCCAGGACCCTGGGATCATGACCTGAGCTGAAGGCAGAGGCTTTAACCCACTGAGCCACCCAGGCGCCCCAACAAGTTTCTTTCTGAATACCCCAGATCGATAGTGTTCCGGGGAGTTTAAGCAAGAGGCTGGGAAGGAAGCAAAGACGGGTAGTTCCTGCTGCGTTCAGGCCGCTGTGCTGAGCACAGCCCTAGGAATGAGTGCTGGACACTCTGCATGGGGGACACCCCTTCCCTGGGTCCTGGAGTATACTGTAAGCGCCTGAGGGCAACACCTTGTCCCCTGCTCCATACAGTATGCAATGGCTTGAATTGTGCACCTGCTTCAGATCTTCAGATCTGAAGATCTTCAGAGCTTGTCATTACTCTCAGAATAAATCTAAGCTCCTTGCTTGTGGCCTCTAGTGCCTCCCTGATCTGGGCTCCTGCCATCTCCTTGGCCTCAAGCCCCGACATCTCCTTTAAGGAATCCCTCCCCCCCCAGGTTTATTGAGTTGTAATTGACGTATAACATATGTATGACGTGGGGTGCCTGGGTGGCTGGTATTAGTGTAAGGTGTACAACACAATGAGGTGATACATGTGTCTATTGCAGAATGATCACCGTGAGTCTGGTCTGTCACACACATGGTTACGGTTCTTTTCTTGTGTTGACAACTTTTAGGATCTATTCCCTTAACCAACTCAAATATGCAGTACAATACTGTGAGCTGTAGTAACCACACTGTACCTTCCATCACCAGGACTTATTTAATTTATAACCAGAAGTTTGTATCTTTTGATCCCCTTTGCCCCTTTCCTCCATCTTCCACCTGCAGCAGCTGCCAGTCTATTCTCTGCTGCTGTGAGTTTGGTTGCTATTAGAGTCCTCATGCAAGTGAGATCGCACAGTTTTTGTCTTTCTCCCTCTGACTTGTTTCACTGAGTATAACGCCCGGAAGATCTATCCATGTTGTCGCAAAGAGCAGGATTACCTTCTCTTCTATGGCGGAGTAATATTCCAGTGTGTGTGTGTGTGTATGTGTGTGTGTTCTACATTTTCTTTATTCATTTGACCATCGATGGACACTTAGGTTGTTTCCATGTCTTGGCTGTTTTGAATAATGCGGCAGTGAACATGGGGGTGCAGATATCTTTTTAAGTTAGTGATTTCATTTACTTTGGATATATTCCCAGAAGTGGAATTGATGAATCATATGGTAGCTCTATTTTTAATTTTTTTTTTGGAGGAACCTCCATACTGTTTTCCACAGGGGCTGCACCAATTTGCATGCCCACCAACTGTGCAGGAGGCTTCCCTTTTCCCCACATCCTTGCCAACACTTGTTATCTCTTATCTTTGTGATGATAGCCATTCTTACAGGTGTGAGGTGTGAACTGTTGTGGTTTTGATTTACATTTCCCTGTGAGGATCAGACTCCAAATTTTGAAAAATTCTCAAGGAAAGCCATTAGCAGCTTGGGGTGGTGGTTAAGAACACAGGCTTTGGCCCGCATCTCCCATCTCCTTGACCTTGGCCTCTGTCTGTCTCCTTGACCTGTGTCCCAGGCCTCAGATCACACTAGCCCTCCTGGCTCCTGGCTGCTCCCACCACAGGGCCTTGCCCCAAACTTCAGATCTTCCTGAGGTAGCCCTGAGACGCTTCCCCAGCAGCTCCCTGGCGCCCCCTGTCCGCAGAGAACCATAATGACACTCAGCACTGCAGGAAGTATCCGCTCTGCTCCTTCCCACTCATTCCCATCCCGCCTGGATCCCAAAACTGTCGTCAGGCTGTGTCATAGGTGAGAAACCATGGCACTGACATTGGGTCACTCCTCCTGCCACGGCCTCCTTTCCTCCTGTTGTTGTCAAGCCCTGTCTCTCCATGGGAAGGTAGCTCATAGATTTTACTGGTCTGTTTATGTGTGATGTGCCTTTCTCCCCAGCTTAATGTCAGCTTAATGTCAGCTCTGGGCACACTGGACTTTACGGTTGTTTGCTACCTTTACAGTCAGTGATCTCCAGGTTTTTTTTTTTTTTTAATATTTTATTTATTTATTTGACAGAGAGAGATCACAATTAGGTAGAGAGGCAGACAGAGAGAGAGGAGGAAGCAGGGTCCCTGCTTAGCCGAGAGCCCAATGTGGGGCCCAATCCCAGGACCCTGGGATCATGACCTGAGCCGAAGGCAGAGGCTTTAACCCACTGAGCCACCCAGGCGCCCTGATCTCCAGGTTTTATGGGACTTATTTGGTGGTGGTTCATGCTGGGTGCCTGCTATGACACATGGCGGTTCCCCCTTACCAGACCCCAGAGACAGTTTTCCCACCAAGAGAGAATTCTTTCTAGTTCCACAGACTAGTCTTATAAGGCGACCATCTACTGAACATGGGGGTTATTCCCCTGTGTTTGGTCTCCTTGTTCATTTACTTGGTGGACATGCACATGTGGAGGTCCCATGCACCCAGGTGGTCACACTCCTAAGAGAGGGGCGTCTGCCAGGCCCTTCTCCCTGGGTGGGAAGATCCTGGACATTGCCCACCTCGATTCTCTGTTTCAGTCTGGGACGGAGCCCGGGATGGGGAACTGCAGCGTTGGCTTCAGGCCCCAGCTGTGCCTCCTGGGGTAGCTCCAGAGAGTAGATTCTGACCTTTTTGTCCCAGGTCATCGACCCGGCCAGAGGTGGCCAGTATAGAGCCACTGGGCGCCGAAGAAGTCCAGTGTTCCCAGAAGGCCGTGGTGCAGGCCCGCCTGTCCCAGCCTGCCCGCCTGACCAGCATCATCTTCGCCGAGGACATCAGTAAGAGCTTTGAGTGCCCTGTGGAATCCCCGGGGTGGGGGGTGGGGGACAAGAGACCGGAGGTGGCACCCACCCCTCACCTTCCCTGCACCTACTCCCCCACTGAGACCTCAGCCCCACAGCCCGTCTCTCTTTCTTGTTGGGTCAGAAGATACCCAGGCAAGACCCACCCTGGCCCCTCCCGCCAGCGCTATATCCAGTTTTCCCTCTGTGGAGTCTGCCTTTCATTTCTAAATAATTATTTGTTAACCAAATAACTGCTCAATGCGTCTTGAGTCAAAATGAAAAAAAGTTGTTGCAGTTCTTTTACTGCCCATGTTTAGTTTAACCTGTTATGGTTGTTGTAAACTGCTTGGAAGACAATTAATGGCATTTTCTGGCATGCTTTCTGCCATTTAACGTGAGGCGAAGTTTTGTTTTTATAGGGTTATTTTTCATGGCTCAACACTATTCCTCACAGGGGCTTGTCCTGTAAGGATCCCCTGCTGTTGGACATTTAGACTATTTTCAGTGCCTGTGGGGTGTTATATAGAAAAATAAATATATTTGTCCAGGGGACAACTTACGGTTCTTTGGAGTTATTTGCTACCAAGGATAGGTTCCAGTTTTACATAAGAGTTTTTTTAAAGCTTTCGATGTGGTGCTTTCTAACGAGGTACCGTGAGTGGGGCACAGGTGGCTTTCTACTGTGCCTGGAGAGTGGGCAGGATGTTTTTGTGTCACCTGCTGTTATTTTTACACTGGAGAATTCCCCGGGTAACACCATTTATGTATTGTACTTATGGAGCTAGTAAAAAAGGCTATGTGCTTGCCATACAACCCTTTCATTCTGCAGTACAGTTGATGGGTTTCTTATAAAAACCAGTGTAAGCAGACGAACTTGGGTGCAATTCCTAATTGCAGCATAGGGACAAGCATTCCAAACTGCATTATCTTCTTTGGTGCTAACTCATCGTAACATACCCTGGGCTTTTAACTTAGTGGTCACACCCCAAACAAAACCATATTTTCTCCAAGGAGTTTTCTCGTGTGCAGCTATAAATGTTGGTGCTCAGGTTGCTGAAGAACAAGAGAGGCCATGAAAACGCCTCTGAGCCCTTACTCTGCACGGGTCTGTGCTGACTTCCAGAAGGCCTGTGTGTTGGTCAGCGGCTTGGATGCCAAGGGTCAGTGTGGTTCTCCCAGCTCCACATTGTGGTGGTGGTTCTGTTGCGTGCTGACGTCCTTGACAAAGTGCGATAGCACCTGACCCAGGAGACCCTGGAGGTGGGGTGGCAGTCAGGGCGCCACCTTCTGTGCCAATCCCTCCATTCCCATCCCCCAGCCACGGGCCAGGTCCTCCGCTGTGACGCCATCGTCGACCTCATCCATGGCATTCAGATTGTCTCCACTACCCGCGAGCTCTACCTGGAAGACTCCCCCCTGGAGCTGAAGGTCCAAGCTCTGGACTCTGAAGGTGAGGACAGGCCCCCGGCAGTCTGCTTGCTGCCCCCTCACGTCCAGCCCTGCTGTTACCCCGGGGAGGGTGGTTCCAGCCAATGGCAGAGCTGGTGCTGGGGAGACGCTGATGAGGTCAGGACCACCAAGTGGCTCTCAGCCCTTGGGATGCTGACACTCCTTGGCCTCTGTGGCAGGGCCTGTGAGATGAGACATTTGGCAGTTCCTAGAGGCTGATTCAGTGCCCGGGACCATGCTGGGTAAAGCATGTCTTCTGGAAGCTGACCTCCGGTGTCTTGGCAGCAGTAGGAAGCTGGGAGATGCTCCTTGGGTCACTGTGCTGGAAATAGTGGGAGTGTCCTTCTTGCCTGGCTTTGAGGGCTGGGGTTGGCTTCCTGGTCCGGATTGCAGGGTGTGCCTGGGCACATGTGTGCATGCACCGGGTTGCCTCCCTGTGCTGGCCCGAGTTCCATCATTCACTTTACTTCACGGGAGTCCAACGTTGGATTGTTCTGGGTTCCTGAGGAGATCTGTTCTTGGACTGTCTTGGGTGCAGCCTGACGTCTTGGGAAGCTAAGCAAGGGGAAACTTGTAGGTTAAGATTCCTGTTGGAGAAAGTGACTCAGGCAATGGATGTCTTTCAGAGGAGGGGTCTCCCAAAACATAAGCCCAGTCCTTGGCTCACCTTGCCTTTGAAACCTTCCCTGGCCAGTCCAGCTCCCTCTGCTCAAAAATAAAGTACTTTAGATTAGAACTGCCCAGCTTAGGGTAGTATCTGCACTGGGGGGCGGGTGTGTGGAGAGTTATTTGTGGTAGGGGCTGTCTCATGCTTTGTAGGGTGTTTAGTAACATCTCTGGCCTTCACCCACGAGAAGTAGTAGAATTCCCCAAGTTTGTTATTTAAAGATTTTATTTATTTGTTAGAGAAACAGAGAGAGAGAGCACAAGTAGGCAGAACAGAAGGCAGAGGGAGAAGCAGGCTCCCCACTGAGCAGGGAGCCCGATGCAGAGCTCGATCACAGGACCATGGGATCATGACCTGAGCCGAAGGCAGACACTTAACCCACTGAGCCCCCCATGCGCCCCAGAACTCAAGTTTTGATGACTGGAAGTGTCTCCAGCCATTGCCAAGTGTGCCCGGAGGACAAAGTCATGGTTCTAGAGCATCAATCAGGTCCCTCCTTCCTGTCCATTCATTTATCAGATAAGCTGTCTCACTTCTCTGATCTGTTCTCTGGTCTGTGAAACTGATAGTGGTGCTTACGTGGAGCTTGCAGAGATTCGGTGAGAAGCATTACAGGGCTTCCTGCTGGGCAGCACAGAGCGGGTCTCAGTGAGCCAGGTGGTGTCTGAGCAGTTCCACATGCTGGCCGTCCTGCCAGGTGCTGGGAAGGAAGGGCTGCCTTCTGCCCCAGGAGCTCAAGGTGTAGGGGGGACCACATGCATCTCAGTAGGTGCTGCTTGTCATCAAATCAGATGTAAGGCGACCCGGGGCACGTTGGAAGTTGGGTGTGGGGGACAGAAGTCAGGACGATCTCTTAGGGGCATGCTGTTTGACCAAGCCATGTAGAGCGTGGTGTTTGCCCACCTCGGAAGGCCATTTTCTTCTGGAGAAGACGAAACTCGCAGCAGGGTGGCGGGGTGGGGGATGCAGGAGGTAAAGGACCTTGTATTGACCACATGGGGTTTGCACTTAGTCTTCAAGGAGGGAGCTGGGGAGGGGTTTTCGTAGTGAGATGGTAGGAGCTCGCCACAGGGATGACTCACTGATCTTGGGAACAAATGACCACACTTGATACCATGCTGGGGCCAGGTACTCCTCTGAGCACTTGGCATGTTCTAACTTCATTTCATGGCCAGTGATGAGACCAAGGCACAGAGGGCGAGCACACACACATGTGTGCAGGGAGAAGACATAATTAGTATGTAACAGAACAGGAATCTGAGCTCCAGCCTGGTCCCTGAGTCCACTCTCTTGGCCTGGGCTCAGCAGACTTTTTCCAGTGAAGGGCCAGAGAGTAAATGTTTTAGACTTTGCTGGCTACGCCGTCTCTGCTATAACTACTCGGTGGCCCCCACTGTCACTCTAAAGCAGCCCTAGAGGTTGCATAGTGGCTGTGTTCTAATAAAACGTTATTGACCACCTGCTCTTGACTACTCTGTTTTATTTCCTATCTTAAGTTAGTTAAAAACAAAAAAAGATTTGTATACCATGACATTCATCCATTTAAAGTGTACGGTTTGGTGGTTTTTAATATATTCACGAAGTGGTACAGCCATCACACTAGCTGATTTTAGAACATTTGTGTTACTACAGAAAAGAAACCCAGTACCCTTGAGCAGTGACTTCCCATTCTTTCCTCTCTCCGGCCCCTGGCAACCACTACCTTTTTGTGTATATAGATTTGTCTATTGTGGACATTTTCTATAAATAGAATCATACAATGGTACAGTCTTTTGACTCTGACTTCTTTCACTTGGCATAATGTTTCCAAGGTTCATTCACATTGTGCCAAGTATTTCCTTCTTTTGTATGGCCGAATGACATCCCACTGTGTGGAGAGAGCACATTTGTTTGTCCAGTCATTTGTTGATGGACATTTAGGTTGCTTCTACCTTTTGGCTGTTGTGAATAATGCTGCTGTGAATATTCATGTGCAGGTTTTCATTTCTCTTGCGTATCCGCAGGACCGGAATTGCTGTGTCATAGTGTAACTCTGTGTTGGCCTAAAAGTAATGGCAAAGACAGCAGCCCAGTTTTCTGGAACTTTCGCTAAGCACTGTATTGTTTGGCTTCTGAGATCCCACAGGTGGGATGGGGCAGGACCTGGGGCCCATCTGGCACTAAGTGCCTTGCCCTTTGCACTGTAGAAAGAGCTTTTCCAGATCCCAGATGCTCTTATCTGGGTTGCCAGCCAGGCAGGGAATGCAGAGGACTATTTGGGGGGGGGGTGCAATAGGGCATGGCGGGGAGTTTGGCAAATCCAAGACCATGATCCCTTCTAGCAAGGCTGAGCCAGCCACTAGTCTGCAGAGGGACACTGGCCCAGGAAGCCGGCTCTGTAGACTTTGCAAGAAAACTTGGGAGTTGGATTTATTTGGAGCATTTCTTCATTTGAGATGATGGGACATAACTCAACAATGTGAAAGCAGCGTTGCCTAGGTAAAAGCAAAGCCACAGCTCCTAGGAGATCGGGCCTTGGAGCCACCGGTTGCCATCTCCCACCCCATTGCGGGGTGTTGATAGACGCCCAACCAGACCTTCTACTCACACTAGAGTGTTAGGACCCACTATGAGTCCTGTTTCCAAAATCATTACCGGGCCCCAATTGGGTTCGCGTGTCCTGACGTCTAGTCTGCAGCTAGACTGCAGAGCTATGTCTGGCTTGGGTGGCTTGCCATCTCCTCAACGTTGGGACCCTGGGAGTCCCAGCCTCCAGGGGAGAGATGAGCTACTGCCCTTCATCCCCTGACCTTTGAGGCCTCAGTTTCCCTTTCCTGAAATGGGAGCATAACACCTGTTTTGCAGAGGGGTGGTCCTGAGTGCATTTTCCTCTCCCCTTGGCCCCAGGGAGTTAACTCTGATGCCTTTCTGCTCCCTCCATCCCCCTAATCTACTCCTGCAGGGAACACATTCAGCACCCTGGCTGGGCTGGTCTTTGACTGGACGATCGTGAAGGACACTGAGGCTGATGGGTTCTCGGACTCCCACAATGCTCTGCGGTAAGAGGTGCCTTACCTTTGCAGGAAAGGTGGGAAGGAGGTGTCAGTTGGCTCCACACAGGGTGGGGGCTTTGAGCAGTATCATCACCATCAGCAAGGAGCCCAGGAGTGGCAGGATGCTGGCCAGCATCCCCCATGACTGAGCAAGGACAAGCATTTCGGCTCCCGTAGCTGTGTGGGAACCTTGCTGCTTCTGCCTCCCACTGGGATGCGCTCTGGGTGTGAGAAGTTGTGGAGGAGGCTGGCATGCCCAGCTGTGGAAGAGAAGACTTGACCCAGATAATGGAAGCTGTCACGTGATACAGGGAAGGGTTGCATGTGGCCTCAGAGGACAGCCCTCCACTGGGGGTGAGTTAAAGGGGAGACAGGTTGTGGCCAGGAACACATTTCCAGCCCTCACAGGAGCAAGAGGCTGTGTTCCCCAGCACTGGGGGATACAGATGGGCTTGTTATATGCTATGTACCACCATTTTTGCCATTTTTCAGACATAGAAACAAAGATTTAAGCCACTGGTCAAGTTGGTAAGTGGCAGAGCTAGAATTGGACTCACATCTACATAAATCTTCACTACCCAATATGGTAGCCGCCAACCCTGGCTATTTAAATTTAAATGAGGTAAAATGAAAACTCCAGTTCCTTGGATGTACTGGCTGTGTCTCACATGCTTGTTTGCTATGTGGCTAGTGGTTATGACACATTGCACAGAGGAGATGGGGAGCAGAAGGTCCTGTTGGCTGGTCCTGGTGTGGACCCAAGGGCCGGGCTCATATCCCTTGCTACCCTGCAGTGCCTCAAGCCTTATTGAATCAAGTTTTAAAGTCTCTTTTAAGGGAAGAAGATCTAATTTTTAAAAATATTCTCTTATAATCTTTATAAAATTTTATTTTAATTTCAGTATAGTTAGCATACAATGTTATGTTAGTTTCAGGGGTATAATATAGTGAGTCAGCACTTCCATATATCACCCAGTGCTCATAAAAGTGCACTTAATCCCCCTTAATCCCCATCCCCTATGTCATCCATCCCCCCACTCACCTCCCCTCTGCTAACCACAAGTTCTCTATAATTAAGACGCTCTTTCTTGGGTTGTCTCTCTCTTTCTCTCTCTTTTCTTTTTCCTTTGCTTGTTTATTTTGTTTCTGAAATTCCACTTGTGAGTGGAATCATATGGTATTTGTCTTCCTCTGACTGATTTATTTTGCTTAACATACTCTCTAGTTGCGGAGGAAGACTTAACTTAAAAAATAAATTCTTTTAAAGATCTTGCTTATTTATTTGACAGAGAGCACAAGCAGGGAGGAGCAGCAGGCAGAGGGAGAGGGAGAGGCAGGCTCCCCGCTGAGCAGGGAGCGTGATGTGGGACTCAATCCCAGGACCCTGAGATCATGACCTGAGCCAAAGGCAGATGCTCAACTGACTGAGCCACCCAGGTGCCCCTTTATTTTATTTTTTTTTTAAGATTTTATTTATTTATTTGACAGAGAGAGAGATCACAAGTAGGCAGAGAGTCAGGCAGAGATAGAGGGGGAAGCAGGCTCCCTGCTGAGCAGAGCACCCGATGCAGGCTCGATCCCAGGGCCCTGATATCATGACCCGAGCCGAAGGCAGTGGCTTAATCCACTGAGCCACCCAGGCGTCCCCCAGGTGCCCCTTTAAAATTTTGCAGCTATTTTCAGCTTACAGAAAAGTTGCAAGTATAGTACAAAAAGTGGTGTCCCTGAACCATCTGAGAGCCAACTTGATGTCCCTAATTATTTTAATGTGCCTTTGTTACCACGAAGACATTTTCCAGCATATGCGCAGCGTCATCAAAATGAGGAGATGAACACTGATGCCTACAGTCATCAGACCTCATTCAGGCCTTGCCAATCTATCCTAGTTATATCGTTCATAGGAAGCACAAAACCCAGCCAGAGTCACCTGCTGTCTGTCGTCCTATCATTCTCAGCCTAAGATAGTTCTTTGGTCTTTCTTTCTTTTGGGACCAAGATGTTTATGAAGATTACAGTTCAGTTGTTTTGTAGAATGTCCCTCATTTTAGGATTATCTGATACTCCCTCCTGATTAGATGCAGAGCTTTGCATCTTTGGCAGGAAGATCACAGAGGTGAGCTTCTGTATTCTGATTGTATCTTATCACGGTTTGGTGGATCTATCATGGATGACGTTCACGGTCATCACTTGGGGTAGATGGTGCCTGCTCAGGTGCCCCACTGTGAAGTTACTGTCCTATCCCTTTGCAATTAGTAGGTATTTTGTGGGGAGTCTGGTCTTTTGTTTCTACCTTTCCAAGTCCAGCTCCAGGTTTTAGGGAACATCTTGGCTTAGCCCATGCCTATTCCCATGGCAGACATCCCTATGCCCTGACACTGTGCAAGGTGGAATGTTCTTTTGGGTCAGAGGTCTTGTTGGGGGGAGGTGGGACCCTCAGCCTTCGTCTTCTGCATGAGCTCTGGAATTTCTGGTGTCTTACGAAGCCAGGAACATGGACAGTCCAAGAGACCCAGATTCCCAACCTGGCCTGGTCACTTCCTGCCTATTGCCTCAGTCAAGGAATACAGCCCGTCTGGGCATTGGCATCCCCCTCTGTTGTAGGGAGGAGAGTA
Organism: Taxidea taxus jeffersonii; assembly: GCA_003697995.1. Taxonomy (NCBI): domain Eukaryota; kingdom Metazoa; phylum Chordata; class Mammalia; order Carnivora; family Mustelidae; genus Taxidea; species Taxidea taxus. Next base: position 2,404 of record RCUC01098672.1, on the reverse strand, counting down.
TTGTGGCTACTTCCGAGGGCGGCTGTGTGGGTCCACATGGTATTCGGAGCCTCGCCCTGGGCCTCACACCTGCTAGACGTTCAGAGGACACTGGTTCCCTTCCCCTGTCTGTGCTAGCACATGACAGCCCCCTGAGCGTCCATGCACTCTGTACATGAGCTGAATGTCAACCAAAATCAAAAACATTAAGGCAGGTTGTAACCAGAGTGCCCTAGGTTTTCATTAAAATCAGCATGTGATATCTAGTCAAACCAGACAAGGAAATCAGTCACAGCACACTACCACAACCGGCAGATCTTGGGGAGAATGGAAGCGTGTCCAGCGCACTGCTCTTATTCAAGTGGAAAGGCAGGCTCACCTATAAATCACAGGCTGCGAGAGAGAGAGACTGCGTGGAAGGGGTCCCTCAAGCCAGCCCTGCTTCTTGCCTACACGGTGGGGTCTCCAAATCCCGACTTCTCTCCCAACGTGGGGCTTCTCCCCACAGCCCAATCCCAGGGTGTGATAACCCTCTTCCTGACACTGGAGGGAGGGTCATTGAGCATCATTTCCCAGTGATAGGAGCTGGCCCAGAGAGGTGGGTAGGACATCACAAGGGGTCCTGGGAGCCTGGTGGGCACTGCTGGCCCCACCCCGGCTGGGTCTGTGCTCTCAGGCCTGCTTCCTGGTTTCCATGGGCCTCACCTGTCATACCTGTGAGTGTGAAGCATTTTGTCCAAGCCGGTGGTCCTCATATTTCAGGGTTTACCATCACCTCATGCAGATTTTGATAAAAAGCACAGTGCCAGGCTTCTTGCGGACAAAAGCCTGTACAGGGCCCAGGAGTCTGCACTGTTCACCAGGAGGTGGACAGTTCTGATGTAGGAAGTTTCGGGGACACATTTCTATGTGGCGCCAAGCAGGGTACCACCACTCACTTAAGGGTTTGGCCCCTCCCAGGAGGTTCCAACAGCTGGTGAATCTGTTAGGGTCCTTGCTTTTGCAATCAGGTCTGATGACACCTTCCTTCTCTAGAATCCTCACGTTCTTGGAGTCCACATACATCCCTCCTTCCTACATCTCCGAGATGGAGAAGGTGGCCAAGCAGGGGGATACCGTCCTGGTGTCCGGGATGAAGACGGGGAGCTCCAAGCTTAAAGCGCGCATCCAGGAGGCCGTCTACAAGGTAGGCCCCTGGGCTCGGGGGGCGCTGGGCTCCCTGAGGTGGCTCATGCCCATGAGCACATTTAGGCATGGTACCATGAAAGTTTCACTCTTCATGAACTGGGAACTTCAGGGTGTGATTCTGTGTTTCTGTTCATTGGGTTTGGTTTTTGGAGGAGGGGTTCCACAGCTTTCACGGGAGGTAGTTGGAGGACCAGAGGGCACCATCTCCAGAGTCACAAAGTAGATGGTCCATGGTCCGTTTCGAAGGAGGTCAGGGAAGCAGGGGATGCCCATTAACCCGCTGATGTTCAGCAAACCACCCCCCACCTCACTGGTCCCTGTGGAGGGATGCAGCCAAGCCTTTGGAGCTCTGAAAAAACTGGGGGCTTCCAGGTGTCCTCCATGCCATCCCTTCCTAGGTCCTACTCGGAGCCCTGGGACTGATGGTCCCATCTGTGGAGAGCCAAGACTCCTTCCCTCCCCTTCCCCCAGTTACCCTGGCCTCACTAACACCTGCTCTGTCTGGAGAGGGGTATAGGACAGCAGAAAGGAGAGGTCCTAGTTCTTTCCCTGTTCTCATGGGCACATGTCTGCCCTGCCTCCATTGAACTACAACCCTGAGAACTTCCTTCTGTTTGCCTGGTTCCTGGAGCACACACAGGAAGGGTGTGGTACCCCATCCACCACTGACTTTCTAAAATGACAGATGAGAGAATGCCTCCTGATTCCCTCTTTCAATGTTTAGCCTGTAGGCCAGGGGTCGTGGGGGGTTTTAGAAGCACAGGACATGCCACATTATAGGGGTTCATCTGATAGCACCCTGCAGATCATGTTTGGAGGCTATTTGCCTCTTGTTATTTGGGGACTGAGCCCAGCCTACCCCGCCCCTGAGCTGGAATTCCCTCTTGTCCTGCCTGGTGCCTGTAGGAGGCTTCCCTGCCTGCCACACTAGAAAGCACTCACCAGAGCAGAGCCCTGCCCAAGGGCTGTTTTTGTCTCTTTGGATGAGTCAAAGATACTATGTAACTTCCTATTAAGTGAGGAAACCTCTAAGATGTTACACCTGGGGCAAAGGAGACCCCCAAGAATTTGGGAACAGATGCAGAACCGGTCAATATCTACGGGGTGCTGATCAACACCCTCTCCACCTGAGACAATGTATTGGTATTTCTGCTGATGAGAATCATTTTCTTTGCCGAGTTTTCTCCAACTTGACGAGTTGCCAATAGATCAAAGGCAGGGGAAGGCATGGGCCCCC
>RCUC01098671.1:0-15563 GCA_003697995.1 Taxidea taxus jeffersonii | reverse complement strand
ACACACACACACACACACACACACACACACACGATGACAAAGCCATGAAGCTATGAAGGCAATCATAGTGTATATTTTACTCACAAGAACCTATTACATAGTTTACTACTCATGTTTGAATTAATAAAATGAATTTTTTTCCTGAAGTTCCAGACACTTTAAAATTTATAACTTGTAAATACGATACATGGATGGGCCTCTGTGTCTCTCTCCCTCGCCATGGACAGACATCCGAAACTAATCAGGACACTTTTTTTATACAGAATTCAGGATTATTTTTATAATCCTCTTCAACACAGTAGCTCCAAGCCACCATTATTCACCATCAGAATGGGACAGGAGATAATTATTTGCTACCTATTGACACTCAGTCGGTCTTCAGATATTTTTACTTAACACTTAATGACAGTTTAACATTTAGCCCACCAACTGGAGTATAATTTATGTGAAGATAAGGATAAAATCTATCTCCCCAGCCTACACAGGGCTCCACATGTACTGGTAAATAAATATTTGCTTAAAATCTATTAGAAATTCCAAGGTATTCTGATTCATTTCTACAATGTTACCACACCAATAAGGGTACTCGGGAGAGGCTACAAATTATGGTAAAAATGTTCCCATTCCTGAATGTGTGGCTTCTATAGAGCAGTCTCAGTTTAAATTCCTGACACAAACCTCCTGAGGATCACAGTCAAATATAAGCCCATTTGAAATGGTCGAAAACTCTCCCACTGCTGCTCCTCCCCCTTTACCTCGGAGTTTTTCCTGCAGTTTGAGATTTCTTTCCATGTGGCTAAAACACAGCAGTGAAAACAGTTATAACATTCTTTTCCTGGGAAAATCACATACATGTTGCCCAGTCTTGTAACTGACAATGTGATCAACCTTATAAATATCAGGCTTGTAAAGATAAGCATTCATCAAATGAAGCTATAATTAATTATTAATGTGAACAGTGGGGCAAGGGAGAGTGATATGAAGTTTTCCTGACTTTTAATCACAAAAGTCAGACATAGGATTCAATATGACTGGTACAAACCCAATCACATTGTCACCAAACAAAATGCTATCTTTTAGCTTTGCAGCTAGGACTTCCCCATTTTTGCAGGAGCCACAAGGCAATAGCAGCTGCACTATGACTGAAGAACTCTATTCCCACATGCACTGGAAATGGCACAGCGCTCTTTAAAAAAAAAAAAATCCAATCCTTCTTTTTAATCATCTTTCCAGACTGTCTCAAAACAAAACAAAACAAACCTGGAGGAGAGGGGTTGACTTACAAAGTGTGGAACAGACTATTTCTCCTATATTCTTTCCTTCATAGAAATAATGAGTGTGATAGCAGTTAAAGTATCAAGATGAATCCAGCCAGGATCCTTCCAGCAAACTCTCCTTCATCATGGCTGTTTTCTCTATCATATCTGCTTGTAGCTAGATAATCCCTTTCCCATTTCAGTTCAAAGAGCTTTATACATATTACCTCATTAACTTCACAAAGGGCTGTGGAAGCTGGAGAGCAGGCCAGTAAACCAATACAAGACCTGGGGACCAGGTTGCCAAGTGTAAAGCCATGCAACTGAGTATATAAACCAAGATTTCTGATGGTTTCTTTTTCCTCTTACCTCTGTTAATGACTCCATAGGTCCTCATATAAATGTATTGTCAACAGTCAAAATTAAACAGAAAATGGACCAATTCTCTGGGAAATATGTTTATCTTAATCCTTGAGGAATATTCTTTATCTAGGAATTATGATATACTATCAACCAGGATAATTCCAGCAAAAATAATTTGAATTAACTAGCTACTTTGGACTAGCTTTTTACCAAATAATGTGAGATAAGTAACAACAAGTCAATATTATCCAAACTGGCTATTTATCTACATGAATTTATGAGATAACTTCTCAGTCCTCAAGATGATTTCAGTTGGGTGATTCAAACTTTTTGAGACATATATTCATCTGTAATTAATCTTTGTATTTGATACAGTCTCTTTGATACATTAGCTAAACTCAGTATCAGGAAAAAACTATCAGATTCATAAATATTCAGAAATATAATATCAGGAAATAAATGTTTCCAGTGATATATATATATGTATGTGTGTGTATATATGTATATGTGCATATATGTATATCTATATACATATGTACATATATATAGAGAGATCTATATCATCTAAATATGTTTCTACTTATATGTGTATTATATAGTCCTACATATAGGGAGAGAGAAATATATCATTTATCTATATATTTATATCTATATCATCTATCTTTCTATATCTGTAACTATTTTTATATAGAGAGAAAACACTGGAAACATATTGTAAGGAAGAATACCACACAGGCCTACAGAGAGATAGAATATGTGCCTAAGCTTACTTTCTAAGGTTATGAACCATATTATTAGAATATTGGCTATGATACAACTACAAAATGGAGGTAGTGGGCTTTAACCAAATTCCTGAACCATGTGTGTTAACTTCCCTACATACTCTCTAGTACACTTAATTTTATTTTCCTACTCCACTGAAATTTTAATTTCAGATGGTCAATCAGATCTAAGTGAATGAATCACTCTGTTTGGACAAGTAATGAATATGCATCAATTGGGCTCTGTAATAAGAACAACACAGGGACCAGAAGTTGAGGGATGCAATGTACTTTAGCCATCAGAATTTCAATCTTGAGCTCATCTTCTGTATCTCCATTTTTCAACCTATCTCTGCCCCTTGTCTCAACAAATACTGTCATCTTTACCCATTCAGTTGGCTCAAGCTTGAAATTAGTGACTCCCCTCTCTTCCTCATGGTCCCTCACACATGGTAAAGTCCTATTCTGAAGCCTCTTTATCAGTCCTGGAATCAAGCTTACTGCCATTACCCACATTTGCCATTGTCTATATTAGAATCTGAATTGTTCAGCTTTAAGCTGCCTCACCTCTACCCAATCCCTCTTTTTTTTTTTTTAATATTTTATTTATTTGAGAGAGAGACAGTGAGAGAGAGCATGAGCGAGGAGAAGGTCAGAGGGAGAAGCAGACTCCCCATGGAGCTGGGAGCCCGATGTGGGACTCGATCCCGGGACTCCAGGATCATGACCTGAGCTGAAGGCAGTTGCTTAACCAATTGAGCCACCCAGGCGCCCCTACCCAATCCCTCTTAACAGCTGTATACTAAGATGTCTACTCAAAGTCCAAATATGATATTGCCATATTTCAACTCAAAATGTTGAGTTTTTTCTTTAGCATTGCATTTTGTTTAGGGTGATTTGTAAATATGGAATGAAATGTCCTTTATCATGTCCTATTTTGACTCTCCGACCTTGTCATTTTTGATGGTACTACCTCCATGGAGGGCAAAGGGTGCTCTATGTTCATGAAAATCCACTTTGTTATCAACTATTTGCAGAGCTAGACGACATGTCCCAACATCTTGTATAAGTAGTGGGACCCATATGACCAAAGTCTAACCAGTGGAATGTAAGTAGTTAAGACATGAGTGTGTCTTTCCCATGCTGTCTTTTTTCATCTGTCTGCTAAATGAGAGCTTAGAAAGAGGTAGACATATAAGACAAAGGAAGCATGGACCCCTGAATTATTATAGTGGAAACTGTCCAACAAGGAACACAGGAAGTGAATTAGAAATCGTGATTTATCTTTAACGGCAATTAGTATCCTTTCAGTTTCCACGTAATTCTGTCAGCTGACACTACCTACCTGCTTCTCCTGGAAATGCTTCATGTGCTCACTCAGTTCCAGGTTTGGCGCATGCTATTGGGTATCTAGAAACTTCTGCCCTCCCTGTTCCTTACATTTCTCTACTCCTGATCACCTGTCAGATTTCAGATTAACTCAACCTCTTCTGAAAGCTGCTTTCCTCAGAGGCCAATCTGTACTGAAGTGTGAGTTCATAACATCTTGTACCTACCTTATTTAAGCATTTACCAAACATACAGTATTATAGCTGCCTGTTTATCTCTGTCTCCTGCTAGATCTAGCAAGGTACCTTCTCAAAAAGCAGGTCTGGGTCTTGTTCACATTGCGTATGTAGCAGCTTACATAGGCTCTGACATAGTAAGCATTTATCTTTGTATCAATAAATGATTATCCTGTTTGTTTTCATTCAATTCACAAAAACGCATTGATACCTTTATGCTAGACTTTATACTAGACAAAGTGGATATAGTGGTGAACTTTATAGTAGACAAAGTGGATATAGTGGTGAACAAAATAATTAAAGTCCTACTCTCATAGAGCTTAATGGATAGTGGGCAGAAGATACAAATTGTGAGAAATGCCAAGTAGGAAAATTATGCAGCAAGTAAGAGTGTCAAGGGTGGGAGGACTAATTTGGGTTATAAAGTAGACCTTCCATGGTATTGAATTCTGAAGTACAGTTTGCCCATATTCTGTGGGAAAATTGCCTTCTTTATGATTTGTGAGTGAGAGAACAATGTCAGTATGACATGGAAGTTGCATCGGTTCATGCATAGTTTTTTCCCTAGTGTGTTGATATTTTGTTCCTCCAAGTTCTCTCACAGCTAAACACAGCAGGAGTGCACAGGTGTATCAAACAGGACATGACGACCATTTACCCCAGGCTCTTGCTTTTAGCTCAGTCCGGCCACATGTTCTGTCTTGGAAATAGTATTGCATGTTCTCCCTGATGTGTGTGCATTTCCTATTCTTTCTATAACTCAGCAACCTCAACATTTTGTGAAAAATCCTTTCATAAGCCTTGCTCTACCTGATTTTAGGGGTAAATTTCCTGTGTTTACTCCAGTTGTTTTTCATGTACAAGGAACTTAACACATCTTTCAAGCTGTGTTAGTATTTTTTTTAAAGATTGTTACTGGTTTTTGTTAGTGCACAGATTACGGACTTTCAAAGTTTCTTAGTTTTATGAACCTATGAAAGTTTTAAGTGGTCTATCCCAAACCTATCCTCCTGTACACCCTGCTAGTCTTCCGCAAATGTTATAAGACACAAGGGTTTTCAGAGACCTATATATTGTGTTCCAGCAGAAATCCCCCTACCTCCTTTCCCAACCCTCCCTTCCTCCTTAAACTGCTTCTGTGGTGCTTTCTATGGAAATTAATAGGTGCTCTGCTCTTCCTGCCATACACCAAACATTGGGCTTGTCATTTGGTTCCATCTGTGTACGGAAAACCTGTCCAAATCTGCTTGTCTAACTGTGAACTTGGCCTCTCCACCCAACTTGGTGAGAGTTTTCTGTCCAAGGCATTTCAAACTATATGTACTGTCACTAACAGAAATGAAATGTGGAGAAGACAATTCAGCTTATCATCTTGCAGTGACAGAGCTCTGTGCTTGGTTTCTTTGTCACACTGGGTAATGCCACTATATCAGCAGCCAGCCACACAGGAAATCTTGGAGTAATTGTCAACTCATCACTGTCCTTTGTTCTATAGATCCATTTTCTTCAGTCCTTGTAATAATTGTACTTGTACTTCCCAAATATGGTTTTTCACTCTGCTTTTACTTTAGCCCCTTATTACATGTTTCCTATTAAAAATCCTCTCATCATCAGACTTTATGTGTCCAGTTACAGTGTAACACAGGAAAATAAATGAGTTCTGGGGCCAGCAAAACTTTTCTTTGTGGGACCTATGGCAGATTATTCAACCTGTCTGAATCTCTATTTTCTCATATGCAGAATGGGAATAATAATGCATAGAGTGCACAATTCTTATATTTGAATGGCCATATATAAATTAAAATGTATATGTCAAAAACCTTAAATAATCAGATTAAAAACAAACAATTGGACAAGTATTTGCCAAAAAATTAAAGACTTAATATCATATCTAAAAACAAGAGATTGATTGAATGTTCAGTAGAAAAATAGGTGGAAGATATGAATTGATACCTAAAAAACTAAATATAAGAGACTAAAATTAGGGAAAGATTTTAATCATACTAATAACCAGACACATGCCAATAAAAGTATCTATAAGATACTATTTTATCATAAAATTAGTGAAAAATAAAATAATAAATCCCAACATTGTGATAAAAGTGTATTAAGCAGAGACATTAACTATTAGGAGTTTAATTAGTACCCACTGCCTTGAAATCATTTTTGCAAAATTTATCAGAGCCTTTGCTTTTCTAAAATTTTGACTTAGTAAATACCTTCCAGGAAGCTCATACCACTTTTCCTGGGAGAAAATGTGAAATAAAATATAGGGCAATCTTGCCAAGAAATTATGATATATGGAGTCATATAGCTAAAATAATTTCTTGGCTAGTACCCTTTGAAAATGAGAGTATTTTAAACAGACACTTTGCATGCCTCGGTCTCACTTTATGTGATAGGTTTACTATGTACAAATCAATTAGAATCTAACTAGAGATGCTAATGCATTTATATGCATGAAACAAACTCACCTTGTTTAGCAGATAATCAAGAGTATACTGTTCAAATATGTACTTTAAGCTAGGTTACTAGATGTGTAGCAAAAGAAGAAAATGTCCTTTATGTCTGCTCTCACACCCTTTTTGCTGCAATATTCTCAGACAAACTTTTAACATCTAGAGTGTTTGCTATTCTTTTACCTTCTTTTTCAATTTTTCATTCAGTGATTTAAAATTTTAAGCCAATTATCTTGCTAATCCACCTCATTCCCTAGGGTAGCCCCATTCCAATAGTTCTTTGAGTCCATCACCAATTTGATCTACTGAATTTTTACTACCCATAATCCACTCATATTCCCTTTCCCCTCAACAAGCTTAGATTCCATGTTACATCCATAGAACCATTACATTACATAAACTCTCTTGCTCCATCCATCCCTTCACAGTTGTTTCCTGCCCAGTCTAACTCTCTGTTTACATTAGATTCCCTGCCTCTGCACATGGATGGTGGAAAACCCACCGCCATCTTGACAGGATTTACTCTTGATCAGTGACCACAGACTTCAAATGAGGCTTTATCCACCTGAAAAGCCTAGTACATTCCCGCAGTCAATTTACGTACCTGTTCTCTGAAACTACTCATCTGTATTTTCCCCTCTTTTCTCTTCTAATCATCAACATCTCCTCACTCCTTAAATTTCAGATTATGACTTCGTTCCCTATACTAAGAAAATAGAAGTGGTCGGAAAAGAGCTTCCTTACCACCACCACCCCACTAAATGTACAACTAATTTGATGATGGATGATTCATTTTTCTTCTCATCTGCAGAGTGGAGCAGGCCCACATGATGAGTCTACTTTTACTCAATCTGTTTTCTTAAAGCTTACTTTAAGTCTTCAGCAAAATAGTCAGAAATTGGCATTAGGATATGGCATTAGTATAAGAGCTTTCCTGATCAACTCTTTTCCTTTAGTAAATTGTGAATCTATCCAATGGTTTCTGTGAAAGCCAGCCATAAATTATTATATCATGGTATCATCTATCTAATACGAATATTCTAATGTATGGGTCATGTTGCATAATGCATAGCATTAATATTAATCTAAGGACTCTTATCTCTGCATTTTTCCTTCACAAAGCCTTTCCAATTCATAGCCTTAGATTATGATTCAGGAAACTATACAGGAATGTGAAACAGGAACCTGGTACTAATGCCCTCTTTGGTTTCCAAATTAGCTTCAAGATCTATACCTCTGTGTGATGCTTAGCTGTGAAGCTGCAGCAGGATAGGTCAGTCTTTAGAGCCCTGGTGCTTTGAGGGCAGCCACAATGTGGTACTTGTGGGAGACATTCAAAGGATAGGGAGGAAAAGCTCCTGTGGCAGTTAGTTTGAGTAGAGAAAATATAAAGTAAGTTTAGGTGAGGAAAATAAAAGCATAAACAGATTAAGCAGATGAAATTTGAAACACAGCTTCAAACATGTAAAATAAATAAGCTTGTATTCCTCAAAATAAAATGTTTTAAATAAGGGCACAATTGCAAAGTATAGATAGACACTTCCATCACTAGAGCCATTTTTTTTTAAGATTTTATTTATTTATTTGATAGACAGAGATCACACAAGCAGGCAGAGAGGGGAGGGGAGAAGCAGGCTCCCTGACGAGCAGAGAGCCTGATGTGGGACTCGATCCCAGGACGCTGGGATCATGACCGGAGCCAAAGGCAGCGGCTTAACCCACTGAGCCACCCAGGGGTCCCTAGAGCCATTTTTTTATGGCTCCCCAGAGTCCTTTGTCTATATTTTCCCCTATTCTTTATTTCTTGCCTTATGTTTATAAATACTACTAAAATAAAACAATAAGAAGGTGGTAGGATATGCTTGAAAAGAGATAAAAGATTTGGATTCTAGCCCCATCTGTACTAGTTTGTGGTATTGTGACCTTAGCTTAACTCTCTAAGGCAGAGTTTCTTCATTTGTGAAATTAGGAAAATAAGATGTCTACAACCTTGCTATATGGTACACATCTAATAATTTATATGAGAAATTGACTACGTATATGCTTAGCATAACCTGAAGACTACCTTTATTTTTTAAATCATTACATAAATGTTGCTAGTTCTGTCAATGTCCTTCTCCTTTTATGAAGCAAAACACCCTGCTTCAACCATTTCTGTGGCAGCAGGTACATTTGTTGTGTTGATGCTTAAATCTGTATCATTGATTCAGGGCTCTCTTCTGCACACTCCAGTTTCTCCTTGTGAGTAGTGTCCCCAGAAAAGCTCAACCCCCAAGCAAACCGCCTTTCCTTATTAATCTATGCCAAAGCATGCACTGCAAATCTTTATGAAACGGTGTTACCAGCCACCAAGCCAGAAGCCTGGTGATCATCCGAAGACTCCCTTTCTCTCTCTCTTTTTAAAGATTTACTTATTTATTTATTTTAGAGAGGGCAGGGGAGGGGCAAAGGGAGAAAGAATCTTAAGCAGATTTGGCACTGAGCCCTGTGATAGCTCGATCTAAGGACACTGAGGTCACAATTCTGAGATCATGACCTAAGCTTTCCCAAGAGTCGGTCACCTAACTGACTGTACCACCTAGGCACAAAGGCTCTCTTTTTCTCTCACCTCCATTTCTAATACATGGGCCAGTTTTATCCATTCTACCTCTTTAACATTTCTTTGTGTTGTTAGTCCTTGAATTAGTCTCTTACTTCTATTCCTCTCCAAGTCTCCAGATGTGTTCTCTTTCAAATGAGTTTCAACCAAAGCACTCTGTCTAAAGTCAAAATTCATTTTTCCACTTTGTAGGATACAAACTTCTGTGGGTCCCCATGACATACAGAATGAGATCCAAATATCTTAGTGTGGTGTATTAGTCCCTCTAAGATCCCCAGACTCTTCTAGACTTTCATGTTCCTTCTCCCCTGTAAGCTCTGGTAGTCAGGAGTTTACAGTTGGGCGCACAGGATAACGTCCCAGGCTTTCCTGATTCACCAGCTCTGTTCCTTCAACCGAGAATGACCTTTCTGCCCTGGCCACAGCCCAGCCCTTTCATCAACCCATTGATAACCACCTCATCTTTCCAGGTACCACTCAAGCATTGCTCCAAAAACCCCTTTCTGATGCCCTCTTCCCAGATGGTACCAATCACTTGCTCTTCTGTATCTTACATTGGCTTCCTTCACTGGTTCTATAGTTCCTAATTCATGTGTCTACAGGGTTGGCTCCATTTCTACAGTTCAAGTTCCTTAAAGGCAACAACTGTATCTAATTCCTTATGGTGTACTCAAAGTCGAAGTCAATCAGCTCGGAGCACAGATGCTACACTCCAATTTTGCAACTTGAGGAGTGCCTGGTAATGAGACTTATTTCAAGGGGTATGCCGGGAACTTGGGGGACCGTAATGGATACGTCAGGACTAGGAAGCTAACACAGAAGAAAGCCAGACTGGGAGATGGGGGCAGGGTAGCAATTACAGAACTCAAAGTGGATAGTTCTGTGGAGAGGGTCTCCTGCCCCAAGAGCTGTGGCCTTGGTTATAGGGAGGAATACTGTCATTCAGAAGCAAACCCCATAGGGAGAGGTGAGGTAATAAATCCTTCCTCTTCAGCATCCTTCTTACCTGCTAGTGTCTCCCATATTCTGAACCCAACCCAGAAGTGAGAGGGCAATGCAGCCCATCGATGCTGTCTATATAGTTAGCTTTTATGGGGGCTCAGAAGACACTAGAACAGCAGGGTTTAAAGAGGTCAACAGATCCTAATTTCTTAAAAAGTGTAACCTGACTGAAAACTCATGTGCCTCTGTATGACTCTCACACAATGGACAATGAAGAGTTAAACGCGAATGCTCTGAAATAGCATTTCTGCCAGCTTTATACAGGATTAGGTTGTGCGGCCACTTAGCTGCTTCAGCAGAGAAATGCTTTAAAGGGAAAGAGCAGGAAGCGTTGGAGAGAAAGGTTTTGTCATATTTCCTGGGGGGGAAATGTATTCCTGGTGGTGTTACCCAGAAGGTGGTCCTTTCTGACAAAATGGGGATGTTTATGGAGGATGAATGCAAGGAATTAGGAAGGCTTGCATAAAACCACAAATAAACAAGCTGACATAACAAGAGTGATGTCTAAATGAGAATGCCAACAGCACAGGGATAAAGAGAAGTGAGTTTGGGTGATAGGTGGAGAGAAGCAGCAGCCATGTGACTAAAAAAAAAAGGAGAAAATGGGGAAATAAAGTGAGATAATAAGGATTTACTGCAAGGAAAGCAGGCAGTATATCAGCAGGAAAATGAGGTATCTGTGGAAGGAATCTGTAAATCTCCCACAAAATTCATAACAACTGTGAGAGCCTTGGAATAGCATGTCTGCCAGCTTGGAAAGATTGTCCAAGAAATGACAGCCTGCTCAGCCAGCAGGATCTGCAAGGACAATGTAGGCTTTCGAGGAAGACAAGGGAATAAGATCAAAAGAGGAGAAGCTCTGGACCCAGGCAGTCCAAATATAAACTGATGGTGCATTTTCAACAATTAGAGATATTTTTCATTGACTGCACATGTGCAGATTAATTCTTTGCTAAGCTGTCATCTTTACATTCTGTGTATATGAAACTAGTTTCAAATAAATCTAACAGTTAGATTTAGATTAGATTAGATTAGATTAGAACCCTAATCAAGTTTGTTGTCAGGATATCCTATCCAGGTATTGTGTATGAAAGAAATGCATGACTTCATAGATGCCAGCAAGGAGAAAGTCCATGAGGCAGTACGACACCATGCTTAGGAACGTGGACTTCACATCAAGCAGATCTTTAGGTCAGTTCTTGCTCTACCAAGGAAGTTATGTTAATTTGATTTCAGTCTTAGTTTCCTCTTCTGTACAAAGAGGATAGTGTTAGATCCTCCTTCACAGGTTTCCTATGGAGATTAGAAGAGTTAAGGCATTTTAGGTTATACATAGTTAATGGACGTTAAGGCAGAGCATGGAACGTATTGTATGTTCAAATCCTAAACCATTATTACCTCTAATGGAGCCGACTTTTTACTCCATTTGCATGAGGTTGAAAGGAAACTTATAAAAATTATTACATTTTGAAGATTGTAAAATATCACACGAGTTTCAGATGCCATCATTATTACATATAATTATTTATGGCTTAGGGGAATTGCTCTAAAATAGATTTTGAAAGTAGCAATTTGTAGCACATCAAAATGCTACACCTATACTGGATTGTTGGATCATAACATAGCTTTATCATTACAGTGATAGATTCATGTAAAATATTATTTTATGGATTAACTGTATGCTAATCACTATATTGCCATAAAGTGTCCCAATTTTTTAAAGCATATTCTTCTTGATTTATACGGTTTTAACAAATAACATAGAGAAACATACCATATTGGTATCATCTAAATCTTAGTCTCAAGAGTTATTCCACTTTACAAATAAAGCAACTACTTGTGTTTAACACATAGTGAGTGTTATATGTTGAAATTAACTGAATAAATAGGTGAGACTCATTTTGACCAAAATTATGGTGTAAGTCAAGAGTCAAATACGTAAAATCCTAATGGTTAATCACTTTCAGCAAAATGAAAGTCTTAATAAATATAACCACTCTATCTAGCTAAAACATGAACTGGTTTTAAATAGTGAATTAATGAGGTTGAGCCAAGAAAAACATTGTAACACACTCTTTATTTGCATACTACACTTTCCAACCATTCCATCAAGTGAATGAAAATTGCAGGGAAGCCAAAGTCCATTCTTGCAAGTTTTATTTATCACTGTGAAATTTACTTGCCATAACTTAGAAATTGTGATTTTTGAGTTGAAACATTGGATTTTTTTCCCTGTTCATTTCTATTCTCTCTTGATTCATTGTAGAAGAACAGTTAAAAAACAACACCTTTTTTCACTGGGAAAAACACAAAAGAATGGATTGATGATAGAGTCCCTACTAGAAGTCATGGACACTGGAGAATACCCAGAACAAAGGTGCCATGTTGGTATTCTCCTAGCCTTTGCAACAAAAACTGGTAAAACATGAGAGACCTGAGGTCAGATATATCCATTATCTCAGTCTAGAACTAAACTTTACCCATTCGGTATCTAGAACTTTCGTCAAGTTAAATTCGAAGTTGTTTTTCTGTCCCAACATCTCTGAATAAAATGTCACACTACACTTTCCCCCACTAACAGTGATTCACTAAAGTATTGACAGTACTTCTGAAATTGGGGGATAGAAGGAGAGCCAAATGGATAGGTGATCTTAAAAGATCTTAAAAGTGAACTCTTCTTCCTATTGTCTCCATACTATGAGTCTCTGGATGGAAACAGGGATTTCAATAATGTCCAATGTGAACTAGTTCTTATGAAAAGTTGTAAAAAAAGAAAATTATATTTAATTTTCATTAACCTAAAATTTTGAGCACTTACTCTGTTAATACTTTTTTCCTCCCTCTGTTAGATACTTTTGAATGCTTTACCTGTATGCCCTCTTTCTTTTTTTTTTTTTTTTAAGGATTTATTTATTTATTTGAGAGAGAAAGAGAAAGCAAGCAGGAGGAGGTATAGAGGGAGAGAATCTTTCAAGCAGACCTGACTTTGAGCTCAGAGCCCAATGCAGGGCTGGGTCCCATGTCCTGTGAGATCATGACCTGAGCTTAAACCAAGAGTCAGACGCTTAACTGACTGAGCCACTTAGGTGCCCCTGTATGGCTTATTTTGAAGTTAATAACAACAGTAAGAGATTTCCAAGCTCACAGGTGGGGTGTCTAGGCACGGAAAGGATGAAATCCTTGACGAAGATCACACAGCCAGTTACTAAGTGATAGAACAAGATTTACACCTAGGCTGTCTATCTCCAGAGTCCATACTCTAAACCACAATCCTGTGTTTCACAGAAAACATATTCTGGCTAAAATATAAACAAATCTTATTTTTTTAAAATCCTAAAGTACATAATTCTGTTGCTTTACACCACCATGTTCTTGCTTATGCTGCCAAGCCTGTCCCTCTGTTTCCTTTTCTTGTCTGACTGCTGCTCATCCTCCAGGACTCAGCTTGGTCACAGCCTCCTTTAAGAGTTCCTTGGGACAAACAAAAGGCATCTGCTCTGTGCTCCAAGTAAACCATGCATAACTTCATCAAAATTCTTTATCCATTCCTTCTCTAACATTTCTCATGGCTACCTTGTGTCAGGCTCAGCGCTGGTTATACATATCATCGAAAATTGCTTGTTTTAAGAATCTCTATCTTTGATGGCAAGCCTTATTCAGTTTTGCATCTCCTGAGTCAGGTGAAATGGATGGTACATGGAGCACTTAGTATTTTTTTAACCAAAATAAAGATTACTATGCTGTATTTAGTCAGATCAATATCAATGATCCATAACAACAGATAAGGCTTGTTGAAGACTAAGAAAATGTAAGTATAGATTCAGACAGAATTATAAACCTTTGTTATAATCAGCTTCTAGTAATTTCAACATTTTTAAGTGCTTCTATGGGTCAAACACTGTGTTAGAGTCTGAAGAAAATATATGCATCAAAAAAGAATAAGGTTTATAGCCAGCTCACAAGAAGCATGTGGTCTAGTGGGAAAAGATAGAGTATGGATCAGGCCATTTAGAATGAATGTGGTAATGATGGCTTTAATAAAGTTAGAAGAAAGCACTTTGGACTAAAGTGAGAAGGAGTGCTTCCAAGAAGAGAAGGCATCTAAATTGCAACTTGAATATACAGAATTCCAATTAATATCAAGAAAAGCCTGAACAGAAACATTGTAGAAGAATAATATTTGAGATATTAACTAAGATTTGCCTCTTGGAATTGTATTTCCTTTGATTCTTTGATCCCTTCTCTATTCCTCTTCTCATATTAGGGGAGAGATAGGATATCATAATATACAAAAAACAACAACAACAACAAAAAAAAAAAACAAAGAAAAAAACCCTTTTCATTAAAAAAAAATCTAAAACAAAAAACAAAAAAAAAAACCTTTTAATTTCAAAAGGCAAGGCTTTTTGCAGTAAAAGAAACTAAACCCTGAACCTTTTAAGGCATAAAGTTTATGCCATAAACAAGGAATAAAGAACCAGGCCTTCCCACTCAGACTACACAAAAGATTCCAGAGTGAGAAAATGGAAGTTAACCCAAAAAGGAAGCTAGGCCCTAGATTCTATTAGGTTTCTGGAAAGGGTCCTGTACTCTGCGCCCACCCCACTCCCCAACTTTGGAAGGTATAATTAAACATGTAGAATTGCGATACCAAAAGCAGGATTGGATATAACCAAACCCAAGGATAGGAACAACAAGAGCCAGCCTTGATCAAGCACTTAATAGGGCCAAGCATTATTTTTACCAAATTTTGAGTCATAACCAGCTTAAGAGGGATTTACCATTATAGTATCACCATTTTACAGATGGCACAACTAGGTCATAGAGAGTTAAAGTAATTTATCCAAATTCTTTCAATTAGAAATGGCAGAGTTGGTATTTGAATCCCAGTAGTCTGATTCTAAATGGTGCTTATAATCATCATGCTATGTAAAGACATAGAGTTACCTAAGATTTAGTTTCTAGCACCAGCTAGGATTAGAGATAGATGTGAAAACAAGTTCAGTTACAGAAAAAGAAAGAAAGTTGCATTTTTTGGGATGACTGAACTATGAACATAATCATCATAATGATGGCAGCTTTCATGTGAATGATCTCTTTTAATTCCTCCAGTGGCTCTATGAGTGAAACCATGATTACCAATTTAAAGATGAGCAGGTGGGTAATTATACATATTAACTTGGCCAAGTTACCATAGTTAGTAGGTGGCCCAGCAGTATCTGAACTCATACAATCTGACTCTCAAATCCATGTTCCCAATCATGCCATCCATTTATTCAGGAAATGGCAACTGTGATGCCCATGAAAAATGCACTGCTTACATCTCCTGCTATAGGATATGTGACTGACTGATGGCCCCAACTTCATCCCTCTAGGTCTACCTTCGTATTCACTGTAATGTTACACCTGCTGGTCTCTCTTTTCCAATGACAGGCCATGGCAAGGTAACATGTAGGACTCCTCCAATGTGGACTTTGGTTCAAGGACTACCACGGCCATTTGGCCTAACCAAATCTTTATTAGAACTGTGCTGCAGTCTGAGATTCTTCCTACCTAAT
>RCUC01098668.1:0-25866 GCA_003697995.1 Taxidea taxus jeffersonii | reverse complement strand
AAAAAAAAAAAAAAGGTGAGAACCTTAGGGCAGAGGGAAGGTCATCGGTGGGGCCACGAGCCGCGTGCCTTGTGTCACTCTACCCCACGTGGCCTGGGGAGGTGTGAGACTAGAGCCGAAAGTGGCCCTAACAGAGGCCGCCTCGGAGAGTTTCCGGGAGGTGGGTTTTCAGAGACGGCGGCTCTCTGCTCCCGGGGACAGGCTGGGTAGGAGACAGTGGACCCCAGCCCCTGCGGACAGGCCTGGCAGATGCCTCCTTAGCCTGACCTTGAACGGACTCCCACAGCCAGTGAAGAGAGTTCAATGGCTGCGGTGAGGTACCCTGCCCCCGCCCCCGGGGTGGGGGAGCCGCTCAGAACCCAACTCAGACCACTCTCTGCTATCCTCCAAAGAAAGAAAAAAAAGTGGTGAGGGTCTCAAAGTCCTTCAGGATGCTCTTCCAATGCTCCACCTTCCCTCTCTAGCCTCTTCTCACTCCTTCTTGGATTATCCAAATCCTCCAACACCCCCTCTTTCGGGTCAGGCGTGTATCTCCCTGGCCTGAGGGAAGCAGGATCATTTCCCATGTCTTAGTTTGTATCTGTGTGAGGAGCAGACTCCCCGCGGTCCGTTCTGGAATCGTCCCCACAGAGCAGTGAGGCTGCCCTCGCGGAGAGCAAAATGGAAAGCCTGCCGTCAACGTAGCAGAGACCTGACAGGGCGATAGTAGTTACGAGAAACACTCATCACGACACGCTTCGTAGCCCGGAGGACAGAGAGACCATTTCCTCCCGGTCTCTTCCAGTCTGCTGCCGCTCTCTCCAAGCGCGTCCATCCTGAGCGCTGGGCCCGAGAACAGCACCGCCATCCCTGTCCGCTGCCAGTGTTTTCCTCGTCCACCTCAATTTAGAGAACTCCCAAGCTCACCTTCGTCGTTTGGGGTTTTGTAACTACTCCAGGCTTCTGTCACACAAGCATGTCTCCCCGAGGGTGGATACAATGGATTCGGGACTCGACTTTAAGAAAACTACGAGATTCCTTGTGGATTGCTGACAGGTTATGCTCTTTTCCAGTTGTTTCCTTCCTCTGAGATAAGCTGGCGGATTTTTCCTCCTGACACTCCCAAATTAATAATGTCCCAAGTTTGGCATCGAGAGGTTAGAGGACACACAATCTTTAGGTGAACCCAGGACAAAACACTTATCAAACATTTTCAAGGTGCTTAGGGATTGTTTTTTATTTATTTGGCAGAGAGAGACACAGCGAGAGAGGGAACACAAGCAGGGGGAGAGGGAGGGGAGAGGCAGGCTTCTCACAAGCAGGACCCTGGGATCATGTCCTGAGCTGAAGGCAGATGCTCAACTGACCGAGCCACCAGGTGCCCCAAGAATTCTTTATACTTGGTCGATTTTAGTCCATTCATACATTCAACAAATATTTATCGAGCCACGTGAACCAGGCACTGCGTTAGGTGCTGGAGACAAAATGGCCCACAAGGCTGACCACATCTCGAGAAAATGCCAGAGACCCGCACTGGACCACCCTTGCGGTAAATCCTTTGTCCCAAAGAGCACATCTGACTCAATGTTCCCCCCACCCAAAGGCTTTCACACTTGATTCCACAGAGGGGAGAGCGCCCCTTCACCCACCACATCACCTAAACCGATGCCCTGTGGGTTCTGAATGTTCCGCCGGGAGACTGCACAGCACCTGGGAGGACAGTGTGTAAAGAACTCAGGAGTCCCCATCTAGACCGAACGCCGGGCATCACGTACACCACAGCAAAAGTCCTCTTCTGCAGACGGACGGTGTGACAACGCCAGACATACAATCAGCGCTCCCTTAGCCTTCCACTGGTGGGATCGTGTGTGGACTACCAAAGCGGCACTGGCCGTAGTTTCCTCCATCAGATCTCAGTGCAACAACTTATTTAGAGTTGAAGCGAGCTGAACAGATTCGGGAAGGAAGGGAATCTGGGTATCTGTCCGGGTGGTGGGCTGTTAGCTGGCTTTGTGACAGCGTTTACACACAACCAAAGGCTACACCAAGGTTTCCATAGCTCACCGTGAGGTGGGCCCAGATAGGAAGATGTCAACGTAACAAGATGAACAATTTCGGAAGGGCCTTGACTTCAGCATAACTCTCCTTCCATTAATTACTGATTTCTGCCATGAGGTTTCGTTTTCTACTTTTTCCTCTTCCTAACGACCTATGCCAAGAGATTCGACATCCTCCAGCCCAAGGCTAAGGAAAACCTCCCACACCCCACCCCTTTGGTCGGGAAGGCGACAAAAGAGCCTTTGTCACACTGGCTTTCCCCACTCACTGCCCGTCACCAGACAAACTGGACACCAGGCGGTTAACCTGTGGGCTAGCGGGGCGAAGAGAGGTTGGCCGGCAGCCTCCGCTTTGTTTATCTGTTCCCTAAGACTGTTCCAACTACATCCGGGCGACTTCTTGTAGCCTTTGTGTCTAAGTGGGACAATCTTAACTGTTTACCAACTCACTGGTTTTTCTTTCCCCTAAGGTAAGCACATCCTCAATTAAAGTCGACTCTTCCTGCTCTGTCATTTCCGATAGGCAACGACAAATGTAAGGAACAGACATGGTCTGTAGACATCAACTGAACGGAGCCAACACCACAGATGGAAGCCATGAGGACGCGGTGACGGGGTAGGATTTCCCGCACCCCCAAACCCAAGCTTTAATCATCTGCAGCAAATAAGCTGTAAATGTGCTTTTGGTGACCCCTCTTGCGTGACATCAACACACCAGAGCTTGTAACATAAACAGGGAGACTGTCCTTCAAGAAACACTTGGTAAGGGGCACCTGGGTGGCTCAGTGGGTTAAAGCCGCTGCCTTCGGCTCAGGTCATGATCCCAGGGTCGTGGGATCGAGCCCCGCATCGGGCTCTCTGCTCTGCGGACAGCCTGCTTCCTCCTCTCTCTCTGCCTCTCTGCCTACTTGTGATTTCTGTCTATCAAATGAATAAATAAAATCTTTAAAAAAAAAAAAAAGAAACACTTGGTAAGCTTCGTGTCCATTTTATTTCCCTTGCTCAGCATCACAGATGTCACTCATGCAACATAATGGCTGCCTTCAGGATGGCTTTGGGCCATTTCCAAATAATTAAACTCCACCCTCAACAATCAAAAATTTACCTTGACTGGAGTGGTCACAAGAAAGAGGCTGCAAGTTCTGAGGGGTTCCAGAAGGTGAGCCCCACGGCCCAGCCGGAGCAACAGGAGTGAGGACAAGGCAGCCTCACCCTTCGCCAAGGACAAAAGCCAGGGTGATAAATAGCACACCCGAGGGCAGCCTCCCAGGGGTGTCTCAGTGCCCTCACTACTCACATTTTACTCCCGGGCAAGACCTGCAGATTTTCCCTTCATTTCCAAGGTGCAGCATCAGATAAAACACTAGGCAAGAAGGGGGCGACCAGCGTCAAACCCCAACTGCTGGAGGCCTAGAGGGCGATCGAGCAGTGGCCATCAACGCTGTGCGCATCCGCCAATACTACGAAAGGCAGGGACCCTTACACCCGGCAATTCCGTTTCCTGGAATCTTCTTACCGATCTCAGATCTCTGATCTCTGCTAACACAGACAGGCATGCGGGTTTTTGCCGGAGGCACCTCAGTATAGGCTACTTACGGCTGATTCACCCCTGGAGGGGGGGTGGTGGGAAGGGCTGAAAGTTCCAACACTAACCCGCAGGCCGGTTCCCCTGGCAACCAGCCCCACCTCGGGGGTTATCTAGGGGCTTTCCAAAAACCACCTCAGGTGTGGTTCAGAGGGGGTTGTTAAATAACAGAAGACACCCTATACTGCTCTTATCACTTAGGAAATTCCAAGGGTTTTGGGAGCTCAGCACCAGGAAAGGAAGACCAAATAGAGATCTCTTTCTTTCTTTTTTTTAAATTAATTATTTTTATTTTAAATAGTCTCCACACCCAAAGTGGGGCTCGCCGCACGACCTTGAGATCAAGAGCTGCATATGCTCTACCGAGCCAGCCAGCTTCCCCCAAATAGACATTTCTTACAAGTCGAGGCTCTGAATAGCTTCCAAGCCTGATGTGCTTTAAGGATGAAAGACGGTCGTGTAAGTGGGCGCACAATGCTGGCGCCATTCTTATGACCGACTCGGTCTCAGGAATCTAAATTAACCAAGACATGAAGGTCCGCATTTTTCAAAGATACACATAGCCTAACTACCCCAATTCTCTGGGAGGGGATGAGAGGAGATAATCCCACATGGAAGGTCACCCTCAGGGAGGCTAGGATTTCCCCTAAGAGAAGGGGTGGCGGATGCTATCTACTACTATAGGGACAGCTAGAAATGGGCCATTGGGGAAAAAAAACACAGTGCAATCAAAAAAGCTAATGATGGATGAGATGCTGGCTAACTAAACATAATAAAAAATACATACATACATACATATACACACACACAGTGCAAAAACTGCCTTGATGGGTACAGACCAGCGTTGCATCTAACAAGAAAGCTTTTTAGCAGAGCGGAGGAGACGTGGACTCGCTTCAGTGCGTATGGACTGGTAAGGAAGGTACTTTTCCCCTCCAGTGGCTTAGGCTTGGAGAGGAAGATCCATAGTACAACGTGATAAACAGGGCAGGAACGTCAAAAGCCTACAGCTGGATTTTGGGAAGCATTCAGTGTTACAAGCAAACACATGTACAGTGAAAGAAAACTCAATCGTTGATTATGTGATACCACAGTGAATTACATCACTCGGATTTTTAGAGGAAAAGGGAGACATGACATGTCTAACATGCTAACTCTTACCTGGGTATTGTCTGTATAATGAAAATATCTTGGCCACGAACCGATTCTTTTATTTCCACTCTTGTTTCTGAAAAATACGGAAGTTCTGTAGTTTAAGAAAAGCACTTCACGATACAACAATCAGGCAGCACTTGGAGGGAGAAGAGGTGACACTAAGCCAACATTCCACCTAGTGCACCAAAATGAACTCTGAACAGATCAGAATGGCAAGCACGTATACAGAAAACATGACGCTAAAGGGAAAATAAGCCAAAAATACACCAACAGGCAAAAGTAACGGCAACAGGTCCACAGAACATCTCAAGGTTCAAAAAAAGAAAATCCATCACCAAAATAAAGATGAGAGGCCTGGGGAAAAGTCTACAGCAAATAAAGAGGTCAATGGTTAACATGTTTCTTTCAACAGATGCCAAGGCCTCCTCTGTGTCAGGCCCTGTCCTTGGGGTCCCAAAGTGGAGGACCTGGATCAAGAAGACTAAGATGGATCTGGGAGAGACAACACAGTGCCAAAGGCCGGCAGACTTTTCAAGCCAATGTGCCAGAAAAAGACCAAAGAGATGGGGAGGCTGGCTGGCTCAGCCAAAAGAACAGGCCACTCTCGATTTCAGGATCGAGAGTTCAAGCCCAATGTTGGGCGTAGACTACTTAAAAAAATAAATAAATAAATAAGGGCGCCTGGGTGGCCCAGATGGTTCAAGGTCTGACTCTTGGTGTCAGCTCAGGTGGTGATCTCATGGGTCAGGGGACAGAGCCCTGCATCAGGCTTCCTGCTTGGGCTGCAGGGGAGGCTGGGGGTGTGTGTGTGCT
The DNA here is from genome assembly GCA_003697995.1 of Taxidea taxus jeffersonii. Classification (NCBI taxonomy): domain Eukaryota; kingdom Metazoa; phylum Chordata; class Mammalia; order Carnivora; family Mustelidae; genus Taxidea; species Taxidea taxus. The sequence continues at coordinate 20,277 of RCUC01098668.1, read as the reverse complement.
TGAGGATTCTCTCCTGCCCCTCACTCTACTTCTGCACACTCTTGTGTACTCTCTCGCTAGTAAATAAATCTTTAAAAAAAAAAAAAGGCCAGGAAAGAGAGTAACAGGGCTGGGAACAGTGGCCTCATTGCAAGCTGGAACGGGTACCGGGTACCGGGTACCGTGCGCGGAGGGAGGGAGCCTGGACGGCGCAGAGCCGTGGGGGCAGAGCGTGCCATGCGGAGGGCCAGCCGGCTGCCCGCTTGGAGAGCGCCGTGAGTGAGGGCCAGAGAGAGAGGCCAGGTAGCCAGCGCGGGCCGGGCCGGGCAGGAGTCTGGACTTCACTCTGAGGGGGACAGGAGAGCCACTGCAGGAGGAGTCGAGCACGGGAGGGGGTGCGATCCCGGGCTGCCGTGTGTGAAGAAAGGCAGTGGCGGCAGGAAGGCGACCCAGGCTGGTCCTGAAGGCGTCCTGGCAAGCAGAGGACAGCGGTCCGGACCGGGGGGCGGCCGCGGAGGTGTGCGGAGCCACAGACTGAAGGCGTATTGGGGGGTCACGGACACCCGTGAGACAGGATGGACGACGGGCAGCGAGCGGGCACAGCTCGGATCCCAAAGCCCTGTGGGAACGCGAAGGAGACGAGCCCCTAGCCTGCAGGATTTCGGCAGTGGAAGTCAAAAACACTTGCGTTTCGGGAACACCTTGGTGGAGGTGAGTAGAATGGCCGGGGGGACTGAAAATGGAGGCAGGTAGGGCGGTTGGCAAACTCCTGCAACAGCAGGAGAGAGGGAAGGAGGAGCAGAGGGAGGAAGGGAGAAGAAGCCCAGAGCAGTGATGGAAGGATGGAGAAAAAGGTTCTCATTTTTTTTTAAAAAGATGTTTTAAAGATTATTTATTTCAGAGAGAGAGAGAGAGAGCACGTGTGCGTGGGGAGAGAAGAGAGAGATTCTCAAGCAGACCCGCAGCTGAGCAGGGAACCTGAGGGAAGGCTCAACCCCAGGACCCTGAGAGCATGACCTGAGCCAAAACCAAGAGTGGGATGCCTGAGCCACCCAGGCATCCTGAAAAGGGTCTTCATTAAACCATCTTCTTCTCCTCTAGTGCTTATTTCCAGGATTTCCACACGCCACCACCATAAATTAAGATTATTGCTAAACAGACCAGCTCACCTATCTGCATTCACTTTTAGGGGTTTTTTGCTTTTAAAGATTTGAGAGAGAGAGGGCAGAGAGGACTGGGGAGGGGCAGAGGGAGAGAGAGTCTCAAGCAGACCCCGCCCACAGACTCAGGGCCGAATCTCACCGCCCTGAGATCACGACCAGAGCTGGAACCAAGAGTCAGACACTTGATGGACTGAGCCACCCAGGTGCCCCCATCTTTAGGTTTTCAAATATCAACGTCTCCTGTCTTGGCAGGAGATAAAGGGTGAATTCTAGTCACCAAGTGAAAAGTTACTAAGTATGGGAGCGCCTGGCTGGCTCAGCCAGAGGAGCGTGGATGCTTGACCTTGGGGTCATGAGTTCGAGCCTCACATGGGACGTAGAGGTTACTTAAATAAATAAAATTTATTTTTAAAAAAGGTACTAAGTGTGGAAGCTGGCTGAAGGATATCTGGGGGTTAATTATAACAGGCATGGAACTTATAACATCCTGGGTGTAAGTGCTTTCCACTAAACCACCCATTAAATTACCTTTCCCTTTCCAAATACCTATTTTTAGATCCCTGAACATCATTAAGTCTTAGTAATTTATCATAGACAGTTCTACCCTAGAAAGAAAAAAGGAAGCACAGGGTCATAAACCGAGGCTTTCAACTGTGCAAAAAATAGCTCCGAATTATTTTATATTAACTTGTCTTCGCAGGGCATTATAGTCTGAAGTATGGGGCCCCAATGGGGACACTGATGATGCAGCATTCCTAGGACAATGGCCATCGACAGAGGGCTTTCCAGCACTATCGTTTACTGTTACAATTATCCACAGAAATGCACACGGCAGCAAAAATGGGTTATCAACCCAGGAGGAGAGTCTACAAGAGGCTTGAGAGAAAAACGTGATGATGAAAGAACTCAAAGATGGTTTTCCAATACGTCATGACTACGTGTACCAGGCTGCTCCTGATGCCGTCTGATATGACGACATTATTACACAGGTCCTTATGTCAAGCTGCATGTCGACACAGGGGAAGGAGACCAAGAAAGAGAACACAGAAAGAAATCAAGACTAGGAGTGAAGCAGAGCATGCAGAGCATGAGGACTTACACCTGACGTTAAAGAGAAAAATGACCGTCTTGCACATAACATCTGCCTTTTAAATGCACGTGTGTTGAGTAAACACAGAGAACAAAGGATGTTTAAGATATCATTTTAGCTCACCTCCATTGGTCTCTTGATAGACCACAGATTTGCCCAATTCAGCACCAAGGCGCCTATGGGAGGGGGGGGAAAGGCAATTAAGAATGCTCTTCAAAAAAAACCACCCGCCAGTTCATATGGGTATATTTAAAAGGCTAAAATAACCAGACTAGCATTCTTTCCCCAAAAACACAACGTTCAGAAAGTTAAACGCAGTGAGGACTACACATCCGCGAGCCCTCCATGGCTTCAAGTGCCCACCCTGCTCTACTGGGGTCCGTGGCCCAAGTGTCCTGTCCAGTTCACTGTTTTCTGGATTGTAACGGTCTTGCAAAATCTTTCCCAAACCCGTGGATATCAGCACTAGTTCCAAAACCACAAGCCAGACACAGAGGCCCCAGTTGTCAAAAGCATATAGACTTCTGTGCCATTAACCAAACGCAGTGTGAGTCTTGTTTGGATCCTGATTAGAACCAAGTGTAAGAAGCCATTTTTGAGAGAGGGAGGGAACTAGAACAAGGACTCGCTACTAAATGATATTAAGGAATTAACAGCATCAAAGGTTTTTGTTTTGTTTTGAAAGATTTTATTTTTAAGTGAGCTCTACACCCAACGTGGGGCTTGAACTCATGACCTGGAGATCAAGAGCTGCATGATCCCTGGACTGAGCCAGCCATGCACCCCTGTGGTGGGTTTTTTTTATCAGCTAGCATTACCACTTTGATGAGTGAAATACTATGATGTAGGGCAGATCTGCTTAGAAATACTCCACCCAGCTATGCAGTGGAGCAGTGAGCGAGGACACGGGGACTGAGGACCACGGGGGCTTTCAGGGCTCTGACGGCACGTCAGGGGCAAGGCCTTCTGGCCAAGTGTCTGCCATTTCCGACGGTTGGGCATTCTTGTACCCCGGGTTGCAGCTTTCTCTCAGGTTTGCTGTGGCTGAACCGAGAAAGGAGACATGTGCAGATTTCCAAAGAAATTACAATTCCGTGACAGGTTTTGAAACAAAGGAGGCTGGTATCTTCCAGAGTGCAAAGTGATGTTGGAACGCAAAGGATTTCTTTGGGTTGGTTCCATGGAAGCTTGTCACTGACCTGTGTTCCCCAACTATGAAGCGTGAATGCTGGGGTATGAAATATTTCTCTTGATAAACAATTAAGAAATAGTGTGTACAGTATAAATAAGTAAATAAATAAATAAACTTATTCTGGTCAGTCTTGGAATACTCTTTAACCTTAGAAATGGAATGAGGGGTGCCTGGGTGGCTCAGTCAGTTAAAGGTCCCAGGATGGAGTCCCACATCGGGCTCCTGCTCGGCGGGGAGTCTGCTTCTCCTTCTCCCTTTGCCTGCCGGGGCCCCCTGCTGCTTGCACTCATGTTCTCTCTCTCTGACAAATAAATAAAATCTTAAAAAAGAAATGGAATGAACTTCTGATACATGCTGTAATATGAACCCTGAAAAAATTATTCCAAGTAAAAAGGTCAGACACAAAAAGACAAATGTTGCGTGATTCCATTTATAAGAGGTACTTAGGGGGTACCTGGGTGGCTCAGTGGGTTAAAGCCTCTGCCTTCAGCTCAGGTCATGATCCCAGGGTCCTGGGATCGAGCCCCACATCAGACTCTCTGTTCAGTGGGGAGTCTGCTTCTCCCTCTCCCTCTGCCTGTGCTCTCTATCAAATAAATAAAAATAAAATCTAAAAAAAAAAAAAAAACTCCTTAGGGTACCTGGCTGGCTCAGTCAGTAGAGCATGTAACTCTTGATCTCCTGGTCATGAGTTCAAGCCCCATGTTGGGTACAGAGCTCACTTAAACAACACAAACTTCCAGCCAAAAAAAGGTGAAAGGCGGGTAAAGTAAATGAAATAAGATGAACAAAAAGTTTCTAAATTAAAGCTGGATAAAGAATATGGGAGGTTAATTCTAACACATGTGTAACTTATCCTGGGAATGTAACCCACCTAACTTTTTATTGATTAAAGTGCATAACCAAAAAAGCTTGAAAATCCTTGCTTGGAAGTTCAGATCCAAAAGCAATCATGAAAATAAAATATAACCTCAGGGGCCTGCTAAGTTTGCCTAGTGGTAAAAGCCTTTCTTTCAAAATTTTACTGGGGAACTCCAGATATGAAACAGATAAAGGAAGTATTTACAAATATTACTTACAGTAATTTAAAACATTTCTGGAACGAGATACGGAAGAACCTAATGTTTAAAAAAGCAAAACCATTGACCTTTTAAATGTGCCCTCCTCCCTCAGCAAGGTCACTGTGGTAAAATCTGACCCAAAATAAACAAATATGAGCTTTATATTTGAAGTTAGCATTTTAGTTGGCCTCAAAAGCCAGACATTTATCAGGGATTAGAAACAAACTAGGTAGTAGATTGCAAAAGGATTTACTCTTCTGATCTCACTTAAAACTCCAACTGAAAAAAACATAGGTATTACTAAGAAAATATGACCAAAGCTTCCCTCCCACATTTCCATCTAGAATCTAAAAATGGGTTCTTAGAATTATTTATCAACTCTGAAAAATCCAGAGGAACGCTAATGCAAATTGTTTAAATACAAAAATGACCTTTTTTTTTGGACACAGAGAGAGATCCCAAGCAGGCAGAGAGAGAAGGGGAAGCAGGCTCTCCGCTGAGCAGAGAGCCCGATGCGGGGCTCGATTCCAGGACCCTGAGATCATGACCTGAGCCAAAGGCAGAGTCTTAACCCACTGAGCCACCCAGATGCCCCCCAAAATGACTTGGAATGTTGAAAAACAAGCTACTCATTTCATATCTTATGCTTGTCACAAGTTTATCCGGAAAGGGCTCCTAAGACCCTTCCTTTACATTAGAGCGCTGGGACTCTCCAACAGGGCCTACTAGAAAAGAAGTATTATTCAGAGGCCCACTGTGAGCCTCTGCTCTGCTTCATGCTTTATCTACATTATTTTGTTCATGCTTAGGATGTTACTGCCCCGCAGATAGCACGGTCCTTATCTCACCAATGAAATTCACCAAAATCAAGTCGCTTGCCCAGCGCCACGGGGCTAGTAAGGGGCAAGACCGAAAAGGCATCTCAGAGCTGTCAGACTCCAGAAGCCACCTGAGATCGCAGGCTTCCTTGGGTTAAAAACACAAGAAAAGGCCGACTTGACCTCAAATGATGGAATCTAAAGTCGACTTAGGAAACACAGTTAGACTTATTTCTACCACTAACCCCGACAAATCGGCCTGGTTCTCACTGCCCTCCCTCCCACCTCTGCTTCCTCGGTGCATCCCGCACCTTCCACCTGCAAGGCCTGGCGGCCGCCGCCCCCCCAAGGACGGCAGTTGCCCTGGCGCCGCCGGGCCCGGTCGCGCGTGTCCCAGCTCCCGGACCCGCGGGCCTCGGGCCCACCGACGAGACCCGGGAGTGGCGGCGACCGGTCTCCGAGGTCAGCTCCTACCGTGGGGCAGGGGGCCACACTCGGAGCCCCCCGTCCGGAGGGCGAGCGGCGCAGGGAGGCCGGCGCGGGCAGAAGTCCGAGAGCCGGCGGGACGCGTCCCCGCCGCGGAAGGGCCCCCCGCAAGGGTCGGTCCCGCCCAGAACCCGCAGGACCGCGGCTGGGCCGCCGCGCAGGAAGGGGCGCCGGGACGCCCCCCGGCCGGGCCCCGCCCCCGCCCCCTTACTCGGTGATGCGCTTGGCCAGCTCGGTGCAGGCGGCCGTCGAGTTGGCCGAGAAGACTCGGTAGCCGGTGCGGGCGGCGTTCATGGCCGGGCGGGCGGCGGGGCGGGCTCGCGGGGCGCGGAGGGTCGAGGCCGCGGAGAGCGGGGGCAGCAGCAGCAGCTTCTTGGGCATCGTCCGGCCCGAGGCGCGGTTACGGCCGGCCGGCGCCCGGAGCGGCTTTGCCCGAGGCGGCCGCGAGGCGCCCGAGACCCCAGGCGCCGCAGGGGAGAGGCCCGAGACCCTCACGGTCCTCCCGCCCGAGGCCGCCCAGGGCTGGGGCGGAACCCACGCTCGCTGCGACCGGCGTCTGGGCCACCCCGGAGCCAGCGGCGAGGACACCGCCCCCTCTCGGACCCGGAGAGGCGCCGGCTAGAGCGTCCCCGGAGCCGCCATCTCAGATGCGGGCAGGGCGGCGGGCCGCCCTTCTAAACTTTGTCCTGCCCGCGGAAACCTCACGAATCCCTCCGCCGCTTGCTTTTGTCGCTCCCACGGGAGCTCTTCTGCTCTCACACTCTTGGGCGGTGCGACCTGCTTTGATAGTGGTCCCAGCCGTGGCCAGCTTTTCTGCCAGGATCCAAAATGTCTGCGTCCGAGGAGGCTGACGCTCTAGCCCCGCGCCTCTATGCTCACACAGCCCGAGCGCCTGGCGAGGCTGGAGCGCTGAGCTGGGATGGATTGGAAAAGTGGAGGCGGCGTGGTTTTCCGCGGGTTGCTGCGCTGCCCCAGGGGTGGTGCGTGGACCCGAGCCCGATCTTTATTCCCCAGACAGCCTCTAACCTCGTATCTGCACCGGAGACAAGTTCCTTGAGCGACCCAAAGGACTCGCGCCGGTTGCTGCTTCGCTGTCCGTCATGGGAGCCCTTCCTCCTCGTCCACATGCTCTGGTCCCTCCAAGACCTATTCGGAGTAGCATCTGGTCCCCAGGGTCTTGCTGGATCACCTCAGCCACTGGAAGCCACCGTCCGCCCCCGGACTCTACGGTGTATGGTGCCACGCACAGTGGCTGGTGTTTTAGTTACGGTTGTGAACCATCCGTCTTCCCAACGAGCACGTAAACCCTCTTAGGGCAAGATTGTGTACATTTTGGGGTTCCGATTGCCCAGGGCCCAGGGCAGACAGGGATCTAGAGGCTGTCAATGCATGTTGAACCAGACCCAAGAAGTGAAAGGAGGGGGAGCCTTTGGGTCACCAGTTACCAGCTGCCCCAGGGTCGGGGAGGGAGGCTTGTGTCGCGCTTCTCAACGCACACGGTGCCATCTGATGCAAATATCTTTTAGGGACTCTGCCTGCTGTGATATTGGGCCTGAGGGAACAATAGATTGTGGCTCATCACCTCAGGAAGGCTCACAGTCCTGAGGCTTCAGGATCTGGAAAGTGACCCACCCTGGGGCCCATAGCTGCCTGATCCACATTCTGCTGGCTTTCCAGAATGAATGCCCAACCCACCCCTCCATCCCCTTGGGACAGGTTAAATAAAAATAAAATAAAATGAAATGAAAAAATTTTTTAAAAGCCCATGAGCTAAAACAGCCTAAATAATAATAATAATAATAATAATTATTATTATTGCTTAAAGATTTTATGTATTTATTTTAGAGAGAGACGGAGTGCTTGAGTGGGGTTGGGGGTGGCAAGGGGCAGAGGGAGAGAGAGAGAAAATCTTAAGCAGGCTCCACACCCAGCACGGAGCCCAATGTGGGGCTCCATCCCACATCCCTGAGATCACGACCTGAGCCAAAACTAAGAGTCGGATGCTTAACCAACTGGGCCTCCCAGGTGCCCCCAAATTATTTAACCATAAACCTTGTCACCTTTATTTTTTAAGCTTTTTTTCTTTTTTAAAGTAATCTCTACACCAACCATGGGGCTCAAACTCACAATCCTGAGACCAAGAGTCACAACCTCTACTGACTGAACCCGCCAGGGGTCCCAAGCCTCAGTCCCTTCTAAAACAAAAGGAAACCACTTCCCTTCATATTTTCCTACCCGTGTCCCCCAGGACCCCTGTACCATGTTCATGTCCTCAAATATCCTTAAACCGTAGCTCCTCCTCTATTTCCTTGGTGTGTGAACATGACCATGAGGTTCTCAGCCAATAAATCCCACGATTTATCATCTTTTACTCTTTTCTTCCCCCCTCACTTTCTACATCTATATTCTTATCCATGTGTTAACATTTACTCAACACCTGCTATTTACCAGGCCCGTTTTAGGGGTTTGGGATACTTTAGGAAAAAAAAAAAAAAAAAGATAAAAACTCCTACCCTGGAGGGGTACAATCTATCAGAAGAGAGATTTTTTTTTAAAAATGAACAAACAGGGGCACCTGGGTGGCTTAGTGGGTTAAGCCTCTGCCTTCGGCTCGGCTCATGATCTCAGGGTCCTGGGATCGAGCCCCACGTCTGGCTCTCTGCTCGGCGGGGAGCCTGCTTCCCCCTCTCTGCCTGCCTCTCTGCCTACTTGTGATCTCTGTCTGTCGAATAAATAAATAAAATCTTTAAAAAAAATTTTAATGAACAAATATAATAAATGAATAACTTAGGTAATCTGATAGCAGGTGCATTTTTTCCCTCTTGCTGCAGTAACAAACTGTCACAAACAGAGTGGCCTAAAACAACACAAATGTTTGACCTTCCAGTCCTGGAGGTCATAAACCCTAAACTCCAGGTGTTGGCAGGGCTGCATTCTTTCTGGAGGTTCGGGAGGAGAATCTGTTTCCTTGCCTTTTCCGCTCTCCAGCAGCCACGTGCATTGTCGCTTGTGGCCCCTGTCTTGAAAACCAGCATCTTCCAATCTCTGTGTCTCAGTACTGTGCTTCCATGGTCATGTCCTTCCCCATCTGACACTCCTGCCTGCCTCTGATAAGGACCCTTGTGATTTCACTGGACCCAACAGGATATGCCCTATCATCTCCCCCCTCGAGGACCTTCGCGTCACATCTGTGACGTCCCTATCACCATATAAAGTAACCTCTTTACAGGTTCTGGGGATAGGATGTCAGCATCTTTCCGGGGCTCTTATTCTGCCTACTGCAGAAGGCAAAAAGCAACCCTGCGGTTCCTTCATAGTGACCTCTTTCTCATCTGGGACCTCCTCCACTTAACCTGTCCTGAGAATCACCGAATGGATGGGAGTCTATGCTCCCTTCTGCTGCTTCTGATTCAACACGTTTGGAAAAGACTAAGTAATGGATTCTGCACATAAACTGGAGCTAGCTTTGCATATACAGGTGTGCTAGCGACTTCCCTCAAAACCTATCCGTGGCTGCCTGGCACTTTTAGGATGAAGACACGCCTCCTTGTGATCTTGCCCATTTCCTTGTCTTCAGTTTTACCCTCTCATTCTTGCAGTCAGCACCACCCTGACTGGTTTCATCTAGCTCAGCATTGGCCTTGTCCCCTGCTGCCACAGGGATTTTGCATGTGCTGTTCTCTCCCCTCCTTACCACCTGCTCTGCTCTTATTCATCCTCAGCCTGAGCCTTCTCAGACTTCTCTGACCAGATCAAAGTCCCCTGGTATTGGCTCTCCCAGCAATATGTGCTTCTCTCTTAGATGCTGGTCACACTGGTATGCTTATTTTGTAAAGACCACCAGTTATGACCCTGTATCCTTTCTCCCTTTTTCCTTTTATCAGCCCAGCTGGGGTCCTGGCCCAGCCTTCCTGATACAAGCCCCTTGACCACGTTGGGCCAGTCAAGGGAGAACAGAAGTGATATGTGCCATGCCCTGGCCTCTCCTCCCCCTGGTCTTCCACTGTCAGGAGATGACAACCCCAGGGACATCTGCTGTGCATCCCGAGACAGAAGATGTTGCTGGCTGACCTGGCCAGCCTTAGACCACCCACCTCCGCTCTGTTACACACGCAGGTAAGGTTACACACGGCTGGGAGAGCTGCTCAGCCTGTCCCCGACTGGTCCCCAGTGGTTGGGTGATTGTTTATTTCCCACTAGATTTAACTCCAAATGGCGGGGAAAGCTCTGTTCATCCTGGCGTCCCTATCTCTGGACTGGATCCCTCTGAATCCAGCAGGTGTGGCCAGCCCATCTTGGTTGTAGGCGTCTCTGGTAAGAAATCATAGAATGTAAGATTTCGAAGTGCTCACCCTCCCAAGCCCAGTGCCAAAGTTCCTACAGACGTCTCTTATCCTCCACTGATGAGATGCGGAGGAAGGGCCATAAAAGATGAATTTGGGATAACCGTTTGGGAGCCATCCCATGGTCCCCAGAAACAGCTGTGCTCCCAGACTGTCCCAGGATGAAGCTGGGACTTGGGCACCAGCTGTCACCAGAAGCAGCCTCAGGCGAGGTGGTCCATCTCAGCCTGGGATCAAGAACAGCAGAGCCGTGTTCTGTTTTAATGTGATGCTTCATTAAAAATGAACATTTGGGGGCGCCTGGGTGGCTCAGTTGGTTGAGCATCTGGGTCTTGATTTCACCTTGGGTTGTGATCTCAAGGTCATGAGATCAAGCCCTGCATTGGACTCTGTGCTTAGCGGGGAGCCTGCTGGATATTCTCCCTCTAGCTCTGCCCCTCCCTGCCACTGCGTGTGTGTTCTGTCTCTCTTTAAAAAAAAAAAAATTAAATTAAATTTAAACAAAAAAAAAGGCAATTTCTGTGCCCGATATGAGGCTTGAACTCACAACCCCGGGATCAAGAGTCACATGCTCCACCAACTGAGCCAGGCAGATGTCCCCCCAAATTTATTTTCTATGTAAATAATTAATGTGGCATCCAGATTTCTCCCAAAATATGTCTGGGAGAAGTTATCCCTAGTGCCTATCCCAGGGCCTGGCACATAGTAGGTGCTCAACATGTATTTATAGACTCAGTGAGTGATACTGGCTTGTAGCTGTTGGTCTCTCATTTTGGCCAGCAGTCTCCTTGCTTCCACCTTCCATCCTTCTCCCCCTCCAGTAATTTGCGCCCCCCTCCGCCACATCTGCGCCCCAGATCCTCCGGTTAAAGGCCTCCAGGTCTTTCCACTTGCCTACAAGCCCAAATGCATCAGCCTGACCTGGCCTAAGTCTCCCGGCCCATCTGCTTTCCCACCTTGGGCCACACGCTGGGTGTGTGGCTTTCTGAACAGTTTGCTGTTTGTTGAAAATAACACAGTTTCGTGGTTTCTTGTAGATGAGCGTCTTTGTCCTTGCCGCTGTGATTTCTTCTTTGTTCTGTTTGTAGAAGTGTGTCACGTGACTTTCAAACTTGGGGAAATTTCTAGTGATATATTAGTGACTTCTCACGTAATCCCATTTGGTGAGAGAGCTCGGAGCGTTTCCTCTGCTGAGGTGCATGGATTTTCTGGAGCCTGTGATTTGATGTCTTTCAACAGATTTGAAAATTCTTGGCCACGTTTCTTCTAAGATTGCTTCTGTCTCATTCTCTCTTCTCCTTCCGGGACTCCCTTTCCACCCTGTCCCATGTGCCTCATGCTAGTCTCTGCCCGGTTACTTGGAGTCCTGCCCGGGATAGGCACCGTTTAAGAGTCACTCAGCTACTGGAAAATAATTTGTTCATGGATTTGGGCAGTTGTGACCTCTCCAAGGACGTCGACCCCTAAAGTCCCAGGCACTTTGGCGGCCCAGATCCTGACAGCTGTCGTTTCAGTTAAAACTGCTGCTTCCTGCTTGGACATTACCACCCGCCCGCCCAGTGTGGACATGAAGACACCCACAGGGAAGAGGCTGGGTAACTGGAAATTTCGGTTACTTTGCTCCCCTGGTGGATCGTCACAGCTCTCAAGCTTGCTCTCTAGGGCCAGACATTTACCAGTTTTGCTTATACAGATTTGTCCCAGTTTTGTCCAGTGGAGGCGGCAGCTTCTACCAGCTTCTCTATCATGGTGGACCCGGAAGTCCTGACTGTCTTTGGACGTGATGTCTGGGCTGAGAAGGCCTGTTCTCGGGATCATCCAGCTGGAAAGCTCCTTCTTATGCTTGAACACTCTGCTTTGGCTTTTCCTTTCCTTCGCTGGTCCTGGCTCTCGTCCCCAGCCTCTGTAGGACTGCAGGGAGGACCCTCCAGGCTCCCAGGGCAGCTAACTTGCGCCGGCTTTGGCCACTGGGGGTGCTGGCAGGAGGTTGGAGGTAGAAGGAAGGAAGAAGCCGGGGTCTGTCTTTCCTTGCTCTCTGCTCCGCCGGGGTCCTTAGCATCAGCTGCACCTTCTCCAAGGCTCCGGGGCCCATTAGACGTGAACTCTGTGCTTTTGACCTTGACCTTGACCTTGACTCCCGCCCAGGGCTCTGCCTGTCACCCACCCTGGCTGTCACCCTGCACTAGGTTGCCTCACTGCCCCCTGGTTGGCTTCTCAGCCTCTTCCTGCGTCTCTGTCACCTCTCGGCTATGTGCATCTCCCTCCGTTTTGAACCTTCAGAATGGTTTCTCTTTACCCAGTTGGGCCCTAACCCCCAGCCCCACCCTCCTCACTCTCTTGCGGCTCCTGTGGCTCTTGCATTGGAACAGTTTGCTTGCCTGAGTCTTTGTTACTTAAGGCAGAGGGTGAGCTGCAGGGATGGAAGGACCCCAAAAGACAGTGAGGGGTTTAAAGGACACTCACGGGGGCGCCTGGGTGGCTCAGTGGGTTAAAGCCTCTGCCTTCGGCTCGGGTCATGATCCCAGGGTCCTGGGATCGAGCCCCACATCGGGCTCTCTGCTCAGCGGGGAGTCTGCTTCCCCCTCTCTCTCTGCCTGCCTCTCTGCCTGCTTGTGATCTCTGTCAAATAAATAAATAAAAATAAATAAAGGACACTCATGTTTCTCGTCTCTCGGGTAATGGTGCATGAGGGTTAGGCAGACTCTGCTCCACAAAGTCATGCAGGGACCCCGGTGAGCCTGTGGCCCTGCCAGTCTCATCACCCGGCTTGCCAGATGCTCTGGGCAGCCCCTCCCCCATCCCTCGGGAGGAGTGGGGGAAAGTCCCGGCCGAGGCAATTTCTTCTAGACAGCTGCTGGGAAAGTTCCGCATGTAAATCTTCACGGTCCACTTTTTTTTTTTTTAAGATTTTATTCATTTATTTGACAGAGATTACAAGTAGGCAGAGAGGCAGGCAAAGGGCGGGGGCAGGGGGAAAGCAGGCTCCCCTCCAAGCAGAGAGCCCGATGCAGGGCTTGATCCCAGGACACTGGGATCATGACCTGAGCTGAAGGCAGAGACTTAACTGACTGAGCCACCCAGGTGCCCCTTATTCACATTCCATTAGCAAAACTCAGTCCTGGGGTGACCCCAGCTGCAAAGCATCTCAGGGGCTTCCCTGAGGAGAGGAGAGAAGTGACAACACGGCCCCCTTCTCAGTGCCCAGAGAACCCAGAACTGAGCAGCCACTCCCTTTAGCCGAAGGAAGGTGCAAAGCGACCCGAATGCCACCACAGCTGACTGAATGATGGCCCCTCCATGCGGTGGAATGTTGGGCAGCCCTCGAAAGTTGTCTTAAGGAATCCCTGGTGATCTGTGGCTTGAACGATGCGGCAAGAAAACCGATTCACTAATGACTTCGGGGACGGGGCACCTGGGAGCCTCGGCTGGTTGAGTGCTGAGCTCCGGACTCAGGGTCTCACGGTCGTGAGATGGAGCTCAGCGCTCAGCAGGGAGTCTGCTCGAGATTCTCTCTCTCCCTCTGCCCCCCCCTTCCTCGCTCTCTCTCAAATAAAATAAATAAACCTTACAAAAAGAAGAAGAAGGGGCGCCTGGGTGGCTCAGTGGGTTGAGCCTCTGCCTTCGGCTCAGGTCATGATCTCAGGGTCCTGGGATCGAGTCCTGCATCAGGCTCTCTGCTTGGCAGGGAGCCTGCTTCCTCCCCTCTCTCTCTGCCTGTGTCTCTGCCTACGTGTGTTCTCTGTCTGTCAAATAAATAAATAAAATCTTAAAAAAAAAAAGTAGAAAAGAAACAATCTGTGGCCGGGGTGCTCCTGGGGGGCTCAGTCAGTTAAGCATCTGACTCTTAATCTTGGCTCAGGTCTTGATCTTGGGTCATGAGTTCAAGCCCCCCTTTGGGCTCCACACTGGGCATGGAGCCTACTTTAAAAAAAAAGAAAGAAAGAGAGAACCAGGGAGTGAAAGCCGGGCCCCTCGCCACTCCCTGGGGACAACTCTGAGGGTTCCCCCGCTGTCCTGGGCTATAACCTGCTCAGTCACACAGCGCCCCCCTCCCCCGTGCCATCATCCTTCCTCTCCCGTCTCACCTCTCACTGCTCCCTGGTTTCACTCCCCACATAAACTCCACACATTCTTGTCACTGGAGGACACTTGCTGCTGGGGACCTAAGCTGAGGCAGGGCTGTATCTACTAAGCTTCTGCTCATTTCTCTTCCTTGTGTGAATTCCTGGGGGTCTACAGTGGTTCGTCTAATGTGTCCACGTGGCTGGGCCACGGTGCCCAGGCATTTGGTTAAACATCTTTCTAGATAGTTCTGTGAAGGTTTTTTTTTTCTTTAAAGATTTTATTTATTTATTTGAGAGAGAGAGAGAGAGCGAGCATGAGAGGGGAGAAGTTCAGAGGGAGAAGCAAACTCCCCGTGGAGCTGGGAGCCCAATGTGGGACTTGATCCCGGGACCATGGGATCATGACCTGAGCTGAAGGCAGATGCTTAACCAACTAAGCCACCCAGGCACCCTCCTTTTTTTAAGATTTTATTTTTAAGTAGTCTTTACCCCCAGCATGGGTCTCAAACTCACAACCCTGAGATCAAGAGTTACACGTTCTACCAACTGAGCCAGCCAGGTGCCCCAGATGAAGGTATTTTTGGATCAGATTGACATTTATTTATGTATTTATTTAATTTTTAAAAAGGATTTTATTTATTTATTTGACAGAGAGAGAGATAGCAAGAGAGGGAACAGAAGCAGGGGGAGTGGGAGAGGAAGAAGCAGACTTCCCATTGAGCAGGGAGCCTGATGCGGGGCTCAATCCCAGGACCCCGGAATCATGACCTGAGCTGAAGGCAGATGCTTAACCAGCTAAGCCACCCAGGCGCCCCTCAGATCGACATTTAAACTGGTGGATTTTTGAGTAGATTACCTTCTGTAATGTGGTGGGCCACATCTAATCAGCTGAAGGCCTGGAATAGAACAGAGATTACCTCCCAGAACAAGAGGGAATTCTGCCAGCAGACCGTCTTTGGACTCAGACTGCATCTCTTCCCTGAGTCTCCAGTCAGCCACCTTACCCCATCAGATTTTGGATGTCTATTTACACACAATGATATACATACAATGTTTATATTATATATAATGTTGGATCTATTTCTATGGAAAACTCTGACTGGCACAGGATCTGAAATTAGGAGAAAGGTGTCTCTTTCTCTCTCTCTGTCTTTTTTTTTTTTTTTAGAGAGAGAGAGAGTGAGCCATAGTAGGGGTGGGCACAGGCAGAGAGAAAGGGACAGAAAATCTTCAGCAGGCTCCATACCCAGCATGGAGCCCAACATGGGGCTCGATCTCACAACCCTGAGGTCATGACCTGAGCTGAAGTTAAGAGTCCCAGGCTTAGCTGACTGAGCCACCCAGGCGCCCCCTCTGCTCATTTTGTAAAGAAGGTCTTCTGAAGTTTGAAGTGAGGCTTTTTCCCTTGACCAGTTTCAGTCTTTGTGTTTCTCTGTAAGAGCCCTCTGATCCTTGAGGCGCCAGAGCCACAGACGTTTTCCCACAAGGACGAAACCGCTCTGTTCACCACAAGGTGACATTTTCCATATTCAATCTAATTTCAGTCCTCAAGTGTAATACTACAACAGTGCCGTTAACACACTGCCGATTCAGCACGAACAATAGAAACAGGATCTCCTCTGTTCTAAAAACGTGAAGACGAGGAGAGTTGCTGGACAGGTTCAAGTTGGGCGGGAAGAAGTGTCCAAGAAGGGTCCGAGTAAGACAAAGGAAGATGTGTTCAGGATTGCTCAGCCTCATCCCCCGGTGCATTATTTGGAAGGCAAGGTCAACCTTGGAACAGAAGAGAACAGTTCAGGCAATGATTCAGGAATTTTGCCTCCACGATGCACCACTCCAACTTGAACTTAGGAAAAATATGAAGCTGCTCTCTGTTTTCTTTCTCCAAACAGGCCTCAGCAAGCTGAGACGGAATGATCTTTATTTCTAAAAATAATACCAACTTGGATCTCGGAGCTGATTCTCCCTATAGGACACCAGAAACCATGCTGGGGGCGAGAGCGAAATACCAAGCAGACTGAGCCAAGCACGCAGGGAGTGACCCTTCCCAACTTCAGCAAGGACAGTGGTAGGGAGCAGCTGCGGGGATGGCCGCTGGAAAACCTGAAATGGAATCTCTGTGAAGAGTCCTCAGTAGGACCGAACCCACCTCTCCAGGGGTTTTCAGTAACTCTTGCTGGAGGCCTTTGGAGGCTCTCCAGAGTCTCACAAATATCCATACATCGTTGAAGACTTTGGTTCGAGTAGAAACCTTCTGGTGCTTTCTAGTGCCTTCTAGAACTGAAGAAACTTCTGCCAAACAAGAGATGATTCCTTGCCCATATCACCACGTTTCAAGCAGCACTGGCAAGACGGGATCAGAGAGAAAGACATGGAAGGAGGAAAAAAGCCAGAGGCAGAAGAGCCTGAGAAGGTAGGAGATGAACATTAAGGGCACAGGTTATAACAAGTCATGAACCAAATAATTGAGAAAGTCACGAGGTGCCGACTCAAGTGTGCCACATTTCAGGTCCGAGAGGGTCTAGGCTCTTTAACACCGAAAACCCCCAAACAGTATAAACACGCAGCAATAGCTACGGTCCATTCCCAGACTGGGACATTATGGGGAGTGGAGTCTCTTGTGGCCCCAGGGACTGTCCCAGAGAAGACAGGTTCCATAGAATGGGCGTGGTCTTGGGATCCAGACTCTGGGAGCCAACTCTTGCCAGCTGTACGACCTTGAGCAAATAATTATGTCTTCCTTTGCCTCCTTTTTTCTCCTACATGGCAGCGGTAGTAATAACGCCTGCCAGGAGGGTTTGTGATAGGTAAGCTTGTTAATACATGTCAGGCGGTTAGAACAGGGTCTGGCACATATGAGCTGTTAAGTGAAGGGAGGTGGGAAATGTTTATATATATTTATTCGTCAGGAGGCCATCGGGAAAAGGAACCACATTCGTTACATTATTTTTATTTATTTATTTTTAAAGATTTTATTTATTTTTTTGAGAGAGCGAGAGCAAGAGAGCACAAGCAGGGGTAATAGCAGAGGGAGAGGGAGAAGCAGACGCCCCCCTGAGCAGGGAGCCCAATTCGGGATTCGATCCCAGGACCCTGGGATCATCAACTGAGCCAAAGGCAGAGGCTTAACCCACTGAGCCACCCAGGCGCTCCCCACAACCATTGCTTTAGATTTATTGATTTATTTATTGAGGCATGGGGAGGGGCAGAGGGAGAGAGAGAATCTGAAGCAGACTTTGCGCTGAGCACAGAGCCTGACTTGGGTTTCAATCTCATGACCTTGATGGAAACCTGAGCCAAAATTGAGTCAGACACTGAACCAACTGAGCTCCCTCCAGGCGCCCCAACATTCGTTACTTTAACAAAGAACGGAGTACAGAGAATGGGTGAAATGCATATCGCAGGACAAAAATGGGAGAAAACAGACCCTGAGGAGGTGAAGGGAGAGAGAGGAAAGGCAGGAAACAGTGACCTCAGCCTGGTGACCGTGGATTGGGCGGAGCGGGGGGGGGGGGGGGGGGTGTCGCTGCATGAAGCCAGAGGAGTGGGACCCTTAGCAGATGGTTTGAGGATATGCCAAGGTAGGGGGCAGCGCCTGGGTGGCTCAGTCAGTGAAGCATCTGCCTCGGGCTCAGGTTGTCATCTCCAGGTCCTGGGATCGAGTCCCTCATGGGGCTCCCTGCTCAGCAGGGAGTCTGCTTCTCCCTCTCCCTCTGCCACACCCCCCCCCCCCCCCGCTTTGTGTGCGCATGCGTGCTCTCTTCTCTCAAATAAATAAAATCTTAAAAAAAAAAAAAAAGATAGGCCAAGGGGTGCATGGCCTGCTCAGTCAGTAGAGCATGTGCTTCGTGATCTCAGGGTTGTGAGTTTGAGCTTCACATTGGGTGTAGAGATTATTTAAAAGAAATAACTCTTTAAAACTAAAATAAAAAATAAAGGTAGGCCTGAATGAAAGTGTGGCCATAGGAGGGAGAAGACAGGACAGATGGGCCTAATGGACCTCACCATGGGAGAAATGGTGTAATCTAGCCCCAGCCCTGAGAGTGGGGGCTGAGGTCAGGTGAGGATGCAGAATGTTCTAGGCCAGGGAGAGACGGTGGCAGGGGTCCAGTTCTCAGATCCCAAGGTCCTCCACGTTCTCAGAAGGAGTGGGAGCCTAGAAGATTGGGATTAGAGAGCAGAGTTGTCCCAGATGAGAAGAGGGGAGCCTCTCCCACCCACAGCACGGCATCAGAGCCAGGAGGGCTTTGCAGGAGGAAGACAGGTGCTTTTGGAGGCTGTGTGGGGAGCTGGTGGGATGAGGACGCTGTGCCTGTTGGGGCAGGAGTCGGGGCTCTCCGGCCCGGGAGGGGGCAGCTCTGGGGTCCGGTGCATCTGCAGTCCGTCTGGGTTCTGCTGGATTACCTGGGACATTCCCTGTGTTTCTTCATCCGTAAACCAGTGACCATGACAACACCTGCTCAGGGTTATGAGGTGGTGCGTGTATGACAAGCTGGAGGGAGGTGCCCAGTGAGGTCTTTCCTGTCTTCCAAGAATGACCTACCAGACCCCACTACCAAGAATAAAATGCATCCCACTTTTTTTTCCTTTAAGATTTTATTTATTTATTTGACAGACAGAGATCACAAGTAGGCAGAGCGGCAGGCAGAGAGGGGGGGAAGCAGGCTCCCCGCTGAGCAGAGAGCCCGATGACGGACTCGATCCCAGGACCCTGGGATCATCACCTGAGCAGAAGGCAGAGGCTTTAACCCACTGAGCCACCCATGGGCCCTGTATCCCACATTTTAAGTTCAGACTACCAGCTGGTGGGCCAGCTGGAAGGTGTCACTCAGCACTGATGCTGTAAAGCCTTCATGTAATCAAGAACTTGGCTGGCTTTTGTCCCCGGGGCCTGAGAGGTCACCTCTGAATCCTTGGAATTTCCCAAGTGACAGGAATGTCTGCTATTCATGGTGGGCTCCCCCAGCCCTCCCCCGCCAGATCACTGATTATAAACCACGTGATTTGAGCTCCATCTGCAGGGAACAGAGAGAGCTGGAGATTGCATTCAACTGGTGGCCGGTGATTTAATCAAGGAGCCTACACAGTGAAACCCCAATAAAATTCTTAGATCCCAAAGCTTGGATGAGCCTTGCTGGGTGGCAATGCTCTGCATATTGTCACATAGTGATGGGCAAGAACGTGTGACTCAGGGGAGCCCTTTGGGAGTGACTCGTGGGCAGGCCTGTGGGGCCCCTGCTTGTCCACATCACGTCTACAAGGCACTGGCTCTGAAGCAGGTCGTTTGACCCCCAAGGGACATTTGGCAATGCCTGCAGACATTTTGGGTTACAAAGCTGGGGAGGAGATACAGGCATCCAGTGGCCAGATGCCAGGGATATTGCTAAATTATGCCCAGGCCAAGCCCCCAGGACAAAGAATGGTCCAGCCCCCCAAATGTCAATAGCAATGAGGACAGGGAACCCCACTCTAGAGACTGAGCTAGATTAGCAGCGAGTGAAGATCCAGAGCCTGGGACAACCACATCACGGCCACCGGCCGTGTGGTGACACGGAACACACGGAACACATCCGGTTTCCTTCTCTCTTCTCAGCCTCAACCTCCTAGAAGCAAGCACAGAAGAGGGGGGCACAGAGATAGCAGAGACATACATGTCCCTGCTTCTTCCCACTGGGACCTCAGGCCTGGCCTGGGGAGGGGAAGGATAGGGAGCAATCTGGGAAAACTTTGACTTTTTAAAAGAACAAGTGTTGGGGCACCTGGGTGGCTCAGTGGGTAAAGCCTCTGCCTTCAGCTCGGGTCATGATCCTGGGGTCCTGGGATCAAGCCCCACATTGGGCTCTCTGCTCTGCGGGGAGTCTGCTTCCCCTTCTCTCTCTGCCTGCCTCTCTGCCTACTTGTGATCTCTGTCAAATAAATGAAATATTAAAAAAAAAAAAAAAAGAAGAACAAGTGTTAGGCACCAGAGAGAGTCTGCCGTTAGCATCCAAAGATGGCTGGAAGGCAGACTGAGGTGGCTTAATGGGGAGCGGGGATTTTGACAGAACACAGCTGGTGGCAGCTATTAGAAAAAAAAAAAAA
>RCUC01098665.1:0-14253 GCA_003697995.1 Taxidea taxus jeffersonii | reverse complement strand
TCTTTTTTGATGGGATCCTTGTCTGGTTTGGGGATTAAGGTGATGTTGGCCTCATAAAATGAGTTTGGAAGTTTTCCTTCCATTTCTATTTTTTGGAACAGTTTCAGGAGGATAGGAATTAATTCTTCTTTAAATGTTTGGTAGAATTCCCCTGGGAAGCCATCTGGCCCTGGGCTTTTGTTTGTTTGGAGATTTTTGATGACTGTTTCAATCTCCTTACTGGTGATGGGCTTATTCAGGTTTTCTATTTCTTCCTGGTTCAGTTGTGGCAGTTTATATGTCTCTAGGAAAGCATCCATTTCTTCCAGATTGTCAAATTTGTTGGCATAGAGTTGCTCATAATATGTTCTTATGATTGTTTGTATTTCTTTAGTGTTGGTTGTGATCTCTCCTCTTTCCTTCATGATTTTATTTATTTGGGTCCTTTCTCTTTTCTTTTGGATAAGTCTGGCCAGGGGTTTATCAATCTTATTAATTCTTTCAAAGAACCAGCTCCTAGTTTCATTGATTTGTTCTATTGTTTTTTTGGTTTCTATTTCATTGATTTCTGCTTTGATCTTTATTATTTCTCTTCTCTGGCTGGGTTTAGGCTTTCTTTGTTGTTCTTTCTTGAGCTCCTTTAGGTGCAGGGTTAGGTTGTGTATTTGAGACCTTTCCTGTTTCTTGAGATAGGCTTGTATCGCTATATATTTTCCTCTCAGGACTGCCTTTGCTGTGTCCCACAGATTTTGGACCATTGTGTTTTCATTATCATTTGTTTCCATGGTTTTTTTCAATTCTTCTTTAATTTCCTGGTTGACCCATTCATTCTTTAGAAGGATGCTGTTGAGTCTCCATGTATTTGTGCTCTTTCCAAATTTCCTCTTGTGATTGAGTTCTAGCTTCAGAGAATTGTGGTCTGAAAATATGCAGGGAATGATCCCAATCTTCTGATACTGATTGAGACCTGATTTATGACCCAGGATGTGATCTATTCTGGAGGATGTTCCATGGGCACTAGAGAAGAAGGTGTATTCTGTTGCTTTGGGATGGAATGTTCTGAATATATCTGTTATGTCCATCTGCTCCAGTGTGTCATTTAAGACCTTTATTTCTTTGTTGATCTTTTGCTTGAATGATCTGTCCATTTCAGTGAGGGGCATGTTAAAGTCTCCTACTATTATTGTATTCTTGTCAATGTGTTTCTTTGATTTTGTTATTAATTGGTTTATATAGTTGGCTGCTCCCATGTTAGGGCATATTTAAAATTGTTAGATCTTCTTGTTGGACAGACCCTTTGAGTATGATGAAGTGTCCTTCCTCATCTCTTATTATAGTCTTTGGCTTAAAATCTAATTGATCTGATATAAGGATTGCCACCCCAGCTTTCTTCTGATGTCCATTAGCATGGTAAATTGTTTTCCACCCCCTCACTTTCAATCTGGAGGTGTCTTCAGGTCTAAAATGAGTTTCTTGTAGACAGCACATTGATGGGTTTTGGTTTTTTTTATCCATTCTGAAACCCTGTGTCTTTTGATTGGGGCATTTAGCCCATTTACGTTCAGGGTAACTATTGAGAGATATGAATTCAGTGCCATTGTATTACTTGTAAGGTGATTGTTACTGTATATTGTCTCTGTTCCTTTCTGATAATACTTTTAGGGTCTCTCTTTGCTTAGAGGACCCCTTTCAATATTTCCTGTAGAGCTGGTTTGGTGTTTACAAATTCTTTCAGTTTTTGTTTGTCCTGGAAGCTTTTTATCTCTCCTTCTATTTTCAATGATAACCTAGCTGGATAAAGTATTCTTGGCTGCATGTTTTTCTCGTTTAGTGCTCTGAATATATCATGCCAGTTCTTTCTGGCCTGCCAGGTCTCTGTGGATAAGTCTGCTGCCAATCTAATATTTTTACCATTGTATGCTACAGACTTTATGTCCCATGCTGCTTTCAGGATTTTCTCTTTGCCACTAAAACTTGTAAATTTTACTATTAGATGACGGGGTGTGGACCTATTCCTATTGATTTTGAGGGGGATTCTCTGCACCTCCTGGATTTTGATGCTTGTTCTCTTTGCTATATTAGGGAAATTCTCTACAATAATTCCTCCAATATACCTTCTGCTCCTCTCTTTCTTCTTCTGGAATCCCAATTATTCTAATGTTGTTTCGTCTTATGGTATCACTTATCTTTCGAATTCTCCCCTCGTGATCCAGTAGTTGTCTCTCCTTTGCTCAGCTTCTTTATTCTCTGTCATTTGGTCTTCTATATCACTAATTCTGTCTTCTGCCTCATTTATCCTAGCAGTAAGAGCCTCCATTTTTTATTGCACCTCATTAATAGCTTTTTTTTAATTTCAACTTGATTAGATTTTAGTTCTTTTATTTCTCCAGAAAGGGCTTTTATTTCTCCCGACAGGGTTTCTCTAATATCTTCCATGCCTTTTTCGAGCCCAACTAGAACCTTGAGAATCGTCGTCCTGAATTCCAGATCTGACATATTACCAATGTCTGTATTGATTAGGTCCCTTGCCTTCAGTGCTGCCTCCTATTCTTTTTTTTTGTGGTGAGTTTTTCCGCCTTGTCATTTTGTCCAGATAAGAATCCGCTGTTCTCCTTGTTAAGTGAACTTCTCTTCACTTAACAAGGAAATCCATCCAAGTTGGCTGGATTTCTTGTTGATCTTCTGGGGGAGGGGCCTGTTGTAGTGATTTTCAAGTGTCTCTGCCCCAGGTGGAATTGCACAGCCCTTAGCAGGGGCCAGGCTAAGTAATCCTCTCAGGTTCGCTTTTGGGAGCTTTTGTTCCCTGAACACTTTCCGTAGAGTTCTGGAGGACGGGAATGAAAATGGCGGCCTCCCAATCTCCGGCTCAGAGGAGCCGAGAGCTAGGGGCCCCAGTCTTCAGTGCGCCTTCAGAGAAAAGTGCTTAATCACTCCCGTCTCCGGAGCTCCAGCCGCGCTTGGAGAAAATCGTGCCTAATCAGTCCCATCTCACTGGCTTCTGGCTGTGGTCCGAGGTCACCCACCCTGTGACCAAGCGTCTCTGTCTCTGGCAGAATCCCACCTGGAGTCTCCGAACCCCGTAGATCCCTGAGCTCTCCCAGGTCGGAGTCTCCCCAGATCTTGTGGGGACCCCTCACACAGAGCACCGGCCCGTGTCAGAGACCATGGCTCTAGGAAACCCTGAGTTGAGAGCTCACTCCTTGGCTCTGTCTCCACAGCCCGCTTCCCCGCTCTAATACCTGTGAGCTCTGTGACACTCAGACACCCCCGATCCTTCTGTGACCCTGCGGGACCTGAGTCCACCCTGTCCCCGTGAAGTCTTCACCCCAGTTTAGCCTCTGGAGTGATGTCCCTCCCTGGAGCAGACTTTTAAAAAAGTCCTGATTTTGTGCTCCGTTGTTCCGCCTCTTGCCGGGAGCCGGCCCCTCCCCCCAGTGTCTAATTTCTCCGCTGGTCCTACCTTTTAGAAAGTGGTCGATTTTCTGTTTCTAGAATTGTTGTTTTTCTTCTCTTCGGTCTCCTGTTGGATTCGTAGGTGTTCGGAATGGTTTGATAGGCTATCTAGCTGATCTCCTGCTGCCTGATGTCGTCTCAGCCTGCTACTTCTCCGCCATCTTGACTCCTCCCCCCTACAAACCTACTTTTATACAACAACTTACATGCAGAAAATGGAACACATATTTTAAAAGAAATTAAATCTAGAACATGATTTATTTCCTATGCCATTCATTTCTTCATATATTTCCTTTTCTATCCTCCCTCTAACACAGTTAAACAAGCACCTGTAGACTTACCATCTTATTTTATGTTATAAATAGATAGAGAATTTAAATACAGAGTAGCCAAGCCACTTCTTAATGTCAAATAGGTTATATGTTTTAGAAGAAAGAAAATCAGTGAAGCAAAGTATGCAAAAACTATTATTAGCCAGTAATAAACGACTTTTTCATAACAATAGCTAGTCCCTTCAAAACCTGGAAACCTCACTTCCAAAATTCCTCAGAGACTTACTCTATCCTTAAACCCCTCCCAGTTTGTAAGTATATAATTAGCCATTCCTCTTGATCCTAGTGCAGCTATTTCTGTCCACGGG
Organism: Taxidea taxus jeffersonii; assembly: GCA_003697995.1. Classification (NCBI taxonomy): domain Eukaryota; kingdom Metazoa; phylum Chordata; class Mammalia; order Carnivora; family Mustelidae; genus Taxidea; species Taxidea taxus. The sequence goes on along the minus strand of RCUC01098665.1, from coordinate 10,181 downwards.
TCTTATCCCCATGGTTTAATAAAACTTCCTTTTTGCACCAAAGATCTCTCAAGAATTCTTTCTTGGCCATTGGCTCCAAACCTAGTATCTTTTCTACATCACCCAGGATTTATTTAACTGTATTTACTGAAAAACAGTACCATATAAGTTCATATATAAAATTCAATTACACTTATATACACTGGTTAAACAATAAATTTGGAAAATGATTTTTTTTAGTCTAAAATATATGAAATTCTTGAGGATAAATTTAACAGGTATAAGTACACACTGAAAACTACAAAAAGAGAAATGAAAGATAATCTAAGTAAATGGCAAGATGTACCATGTGCCTGAATTAGAAAACTCACTAAGTTGGTATTTTCTCCAAAATTTTCTAGTTTCAGGGTAATTCCAATCAAATCCACAAATTCATTTTGTATAATTTGACAAGCTGATGCAACATCAATGCCAAGGACCTAAAATAGCCACAATAATCATGTAGAAAAGGTAAAACATTAAAGGAACCTAACTATGAGATTTTTGATTTATAGAACTACATCAATTCAAACAATGTGAATTGGAATAAGGATAGATATGTAGATCAGTGGAAAAGACCACAGTACTTAAATAAATTCACATGTATATAGTAAATTGATTTTGATAAGGTAACAAAATATTTCAAAGGGAAAATGGAGTTTAAAAAACCTAGATATGTATTCGAAAAAAATCATTATTTTTGCATACAAAAAAATTTAACTCAAAATGGATCAGAGACAGAAGAGAATTACAGAAGCCAGGATTTCATAGATAGGACCAAAAAAACCCCACAAGTCACAAAGAAAAAATGGTAAATTGGAATTTATCAAAATTAAAACTTTACTTTTCAAAAGATTTTCTGAAGTAAATGAATCACAGAGACTAAAAGAAAATTTTATATATACATATGTGTGTGTTATATATAGTACATATATAGAATATGTAGAATATAAAAAGAGAATACATAAAATGAACCACAACTAAAAAATAAGACAATTTTGAAATGAGTGAATAATTTGGACACATTTAAAAAGCAGATATAAAAAAGGTCAAAAACACTTAAAATATTCATTATAATTAATTACCATGAAAACGCAAATTAAACCAAAGTGCCATATCCATTAGAATGACTAAAATTAAAAATAATGTTAGTATCAAGTATTGGCGAAGAGCAGTTGGAATCCTCATATATCAATGATGGGAACATAAAATATGTATAATAACTTTGGAACACATAGTGACAGATTATATTACAAAGCTCAACATTTACTTATTATAAGACTAGTCAATACAATTTCATTCATAGGTATTTGCACAAGAGAAATTAATATATGTGTTCAGAAAAAGACTTAAAGGTGAGTGGTCATAACAGCTTTATTTATAATAATCACAAACTGGAAACAATCCAGCTCTTCTTAACAACTGAAATAAATTGTGTTAATACAGAAAATGGAACACTATGCAGGAATACAAAAAAAAGTAAAGTACAAAATCATATAACAATGCAAATAAATCTCAAAATAATTATTCTTAGTGAAATACGCTGGGCACAGAAGAATGTATTTTGAATATATCTCTTTATACAAAATTCAAGAACAAGAGATACTAACCTAAGTGACAGAAAGAGGATCTGTGATGTTAGCAGACTGCTCTTGGTTGGGAGGATTCACCACAAGACTCTGAGGGAAACTTCTGGGGTGATTAAATATTTGAATAATTAGTTTATAATATATAAATTGTACCTCAGTAAATATTAGTGACAAAAAAGAATAAGCTAATTTGTACTATTTTTTCTCTGTGGAAAATGGTTTCCTCCCCACAGGATCAATGGTCTGAGGGAAGATAAAGTAATGAAAATACAGTTGCATAGATAATTTAAGAAACTATCTAGAGATGGTGCTTAAATTTTTCCCAATTGTGTTAGAGACTAAAATGTAAACATTCTAGAGTATTTTAAAAATGAAATAGATGTTTGGCCACTGGTTAACTGAAATTATTTATTATAGGATAATGGCAATCAATCAGTGGCTCTGACCATCTATGTATTTTCAGCACATGGAGGAAGTCAGGTTTTTCTACAATTAGAGTATCACAAAGTGACCATGTGTAGTGAAGCCAGGAAAAGTGTCATTGTACTTCCATGTGGTAATATAAGTGGACCTATTAAATACTATTTATTTTATTTCCCATCATTATGAGTCAGAAGGTATTTTACATATTCAAAGGGAACATTTCAGCTTTACAATTCTAGGGGCAAGATTTGCACGAATGAAAACATGGACACCTTGAGGAAAACCCATGAGTGTAAATATTTTGTTATTCCTATGAGGGGGAAAAAAAAGTGAGAGATGAGACTTCTGTCAAGTGTAAAATTATCACAAAGAATGATAAAAAGACTTTTTTGATTTTCTGAGCAATGAAATCAAGAAAAATCATTTAAACTTCAACAGAAAAATTTCTCAATTTTTTAAATTCCATAATAGAAGAGTTTCAATTTTTTAAATTCCATAATAGAAGAGTTTGTGAAAAAATATTAGGAAGCCTTTCAGAATTTAAATAACTCCTGTTCTCATATGCTTAAAAGACACTGAGTAGTATGCTTCAGTAGACACTCGAAGAAATTAAAATATTATGAATCAAACTTCAATAGATCAACCTAATGAAGTGAATTAATCACTAAAAATCAGAACAAATTTTGAAATTTAGGTAAATTCTTTCTAATTTCTTCAAGGGAAAATAGATTATCAAGAAACTAAAATATTTGGTCTTCACTTCAGCTTTGAGGAAAGGATTTGACTAAAGTCTTTCAATATAAGCTTGGTGAAAATTCAATTTCCCAGAATATTTCTCTAAACAGACCCTTAGACAAAAATATGGTCACTGAAAAGATGCTCAACAAAATAGGCCTAGAGGGAACATACCTCAACATACTAAGGGCTTTATATGAAAAACCTACAAAGAACCTTAGTCAGTGGTAAAAAAAACTGAGAACTTTTCCCCTAAGATCAGGAACAAGACATGAACATCCATTCTCACCACTTCCATTCAACAATAGTACTAGAAGTCCTAGCCACAGTGATCAGACAAGGAAAAAGAAATGAAAGGCACCCAAATTGGTAAGGAAGAATGAAACTTCCACTGTTTACAGATGATATGATAGTATATATAGAAAACTCAAAAGACTCCACCCAAAAACTTCTAGGACTGATAAATGAATTCAGTAAAGTCAATAGATACGAAATCACTATATGAAAATCCATTACATTTCTATACACTAATAATGAAGTAGCAGAAAGAGAAACTGAGAAAACTGTCTCATTGAAAATTGTACCAAAAGTAATAAAATTCATACAAATGAACTGAACCAAGAGGAAGCAAACTCTGAAAACTTTGAAACATTGATGAAAGAAATTGAAGATGACACAAAGAAATGGAAAGATAGTTCATGCTCACGGATTTTAAGAACAGGTATTGCTAAAATATCCATAATACTCATATAGAAATTTTTCCAAAGAAGACATACAGATAGTAACAGACACATGAAAAAATGCTCTACATTACTCGATATCAAAATCAAAACTACAATGAGATATCAACTCGTACCTGTCAGAATAGCTAAAATAAGAAACAACAGATGTTGACAATGATGTAGAGAAAGGAGAACGCTCTTACACTGTAGGTGGGAATGCAAACTGGTGCAGCTGCTCTGGAAAACAGTATAGAGGTTCCTCAAAAAGTTAAAAACAGAACTACTATATAACCCAGAAATTGCACTACTAGACATTTACCTGAAGAATACAAAAATACCAAATTGAAGGGATAAATGCGCCCTGATGTTTATTGTAGCATTATCAACAATAGCTAAAATATGGAAAGAGCCTAAATGTCCATTCACTGGTGAATGGATAGGAGGATGTGGTGTGTATATATAGAAGGGAATATTACTCAGCCACAAAAATGAATGAAATCGTGCCATTTAAAATGATGTGGAAGGAGCTACAATGTATTATGTTAAGCAAAATAAGTCCATCAGAGAAAGACAAATACCATATGATTTCATGTGGAATTTAAGAAACTAAACAGATGAACATGGGGGAAGAAAAGAGAGACAAATCATAAAAATAGACTCTTAACCATCGAAAACAAACTGACAATTGCCCAAGGGGAGGTGGTGAAGGGATTAATCCAATGGGTGATGGTTCTTAAGGAGAGCACTTATTCTGATAAGCACTGGGTGCTGTCGGTTTGATGAATCACTAAATTCTATCACTGAAATTAATATTACACTGTATGTTAACTAACTGGAATTTAAAACTTGAAACTAAAAAAATATCCTCATTGTACACCAGTGAGACATATACTATTGACTTCATTTAAGAATAAAATGCAATTAAAAAATAAAATAAACTGTGCATACTACCTAAAGTAAACTACAGATTTAATATTTCTAACCATAAAGAACAAACAGGTGGTTACCAAAGGGGAGGTGGGGGATGAGTAAAATAAGTGAAAGGGATTAAGAGTACACCTATTGTGATGAGCACTGAGTAAATAATTGTTTAGTCACTATATTGTACACCTGAAATGAGTATAACACTGTATGTTAATTATGATGAATTTTTTAAAAGAGCAAAAGAAAGGACATAGGTCATTAAATATCATAGTTATATTAAAATGACAGAGTGTCAATTTAAAAGTGTGAAATTACATGCTTAATTCGAGTTCCAGCATTCATTGTTGAATATTTTGAAGATTCAGTATTTCTTAAGGTTGTCTATTAAGAGAGGAATAAGTTCGAGATTTTGCTTCAGAATAAACATTTCCTTATTCGTATAATGATGACAAAACATTTCATTCATCACATGATTTCTGAGAGATATTCTGGTGGCAGTTTTCTCACTTCATCACATTTAGGCAGTGTTAGCACTGGTATCTGTTTTCTAACATGTGGTTTTCTTTATTGCCATATCATCAATAAAGTCAGATTCCAGATTTCCTGTGTTACTTCTTGGCTTTCTTATATAAAGTCAAATTTCTTATTTAGTTTACATTTCACCCAAAGGTGACTGTAAAAATAGAGACGTTCGGGCAGAAAAATGAGCAATAAAACACTTAAAATATCAATCTATTGTCTATAATACATACATAAAGAATATCTTGACTCCAAATGTAACCAAATAATGCCCTACAGATTGGAGCTTTTCAGACAATACGCTATCATTTTCTGAAATATATATTATCAAATAAAAAAGGATGGCATAGCTTACACTGTAACGCAGAGCATTCAGCTTTTGGGAGAAGAAGCTTTGTTTATTGTTATTCGATAACAATAACAATCACTGGGTTCCAAGAAAAATTCATAAAGTTGTGCATTGTTGACATCAACTCCAAATTCTCTCCATAGAATGCCCAGTGGTACTTAGGCAGAAAATACATGTATTTCTAAACATGTTTTTTAATAGCAGCTGTGTGTTGTGTGATAATCACAACTTTAAAAAGGAATAGACATGGAAGAGATTAAAGAGAAAATGTGCTGCAGGTACATGCACTCTATATGTATTCCACATATAAAGAGTATGTTCTCCTCTTTTTCACTTAGAAGTGTCACTTCCTTAGTTCAGGCACTCTTTTTTCCTGGATTATCAAAACATAATGGTTCTATTGCCACCAAATCACCTCCCCAGCTCACTGCAATGTTATTTTGCAGTCTTCCCATCAAGAGGTAGGATCCATTTCCTTAAGCATTTAATCCAGCCTTGCCTTTTGATTTATTTTATCTAATCAAAAAGAGTGAAACTGACATTTTCTAGCCTCAGGCAGCCTTGTAGTTTTTAGTTCTCTCAGATACCTGCCCAGTCACCATAAAATACATATATGCAAGCCTGATGGATGAGAAGAGAGCCTTTTCAACCATTCTCCAGTCCCCAGCCTGTCATTCCAAGCAAAATTCAGTCAACTCTCAGGAACAGAAGACTTTGCTAAACCTGCAACTGAACCCAGATAGAAGAGAAGTCCCAGAGAGTCCAGAAAACCACTGAACTGAGCCAATACACAGTTTTGCGAGTTAAAGAATGAGTTGTTTGGTTTTTTGTGGCTTTGTTGTTGTTTGGGTGTTTTTGGTTTTTGGGATTTTTTTTTTTTTTTAGCTATTCATTTTGGGTGTTGTTTGCTAGATGGCAGTAGCTAACTGAACTGGTGCAGTTACATTTTTTCACCTTCAAAAATTCTACAACAGATGCCAATCAACACAATTAAGCCTCAGCATTTTCCCTTCAGACAAAGCCATTCCTCCTTGAGCCTATTCAGCCTTATATTCTTTCACCCTGTACTTAAGTGACTAACAATAGAATACTCTAATAGTCAAAGGCCCTTAAACTGACAGATTTACCTTCACAAAATCCCAAATGTTTACATATCTTATAACTTTTCAACATTTATTACCGAATAAGAGCTATAAAGATTCAAGTATATAATATTTACCTCCAGAAAAAGACCAATAGATTTAGGATGCTGAGTCCATATGATCTGAGTTCAGCTGGGTCTAGGCTTTGTTGCAACTTTATTCAACTCAGATCACCACTGGCTTGACATGATTTGAGGGAAACATGAGACATTTTCTTGCCTTCAGAGAAATTGATATCTGAGCAATGATGAGATTCAAATAATCTCTTTTGTTTTATAGCTTACTGACCAGCTTTTCAAATTGCTCTAATTCCCAGCAATCAATTTTTTTTGGAGGGCCATGAGGATTTTTTACTCTCCAGGCTTGCTTCAGCTTTCCAAGCTTTTGGAAGAGAGCTGTCTTACTCTCTGTAGGCATGCAATACCCTAGAGAACTTCATTCATCAGCATTTAGAGGGTCCTTCCTGGCTTTTGCAGAAGGGCCCGCATACCCAGGAAAGGTATCACTCAAATTTCCCTTTCCCCTTCCAGTCTTCAACCTAATAACTGCATTATGCTAAAGGACAACTCATGGGAAAGAATAAACAAGTAGATGCAGACTCAGGCTGTGACTGGGCTCTTCAGGCTAAAAGTTTCTGAAGGTTCAGCAAGTTCCTCCTTACCCTAGGATATGGCAAATTTCCACTTTTTCTAGGACTCCACCAGGTATGAAAAGTAATCATGCATCCCTGTGCTCCCATAAAAGGCTCTTTACTTAGAATTTAGTTCATTACCATTTCTTTTCATCTTTATCTCTCCGATGGGTTAAAACAAAACCACCACCACCACCACTATAATATCTGTAGTTATTCAGATGGTTTTGTTAAGGCAAGAGTGACATTTCTTGCAACTTTCCACATTCTAATTAGAAGCTAAGTCTGTCTTCATGGATTTTTGTTCACTGTTTGTGATAGAGATGTTCAATTAGCAGCTATCTACTTGGGAATATACATATGAATATTATCCCCTGACAATTTTGTTCCTAGCCTGGTCTATACTGTTTTACATTAAACACAAAAGTGTTCTTTCTATTGATTCAATCATATTAGAAATGCAAGTATTTGGCTTAAATGTCAACATCTGAGATTGGTCAATATTTTTTATTCCAATTATTCAATAAATTGACAAACTCATATTAATATATAAATGTATTAATTAATTAATATATTAATTAATGTATAATGTATTAATATAACATAATCATAGTTAAACTGTATAATTAGAGACACAGTATAACCAAATAGGACAAAACTGAGCCTAGCAGTGTGAAGTTAATCAAAGTTATATAAGAAAAGTACAAAGTGCTTTTAAAAAACTCTGGAAAATAAACAGGAACTAGGAATATTACTGAAACTGGGACTAAGGGTCATAAGAAGTTTGAATAATTCTCAGTAGATGAAAATGATCCACTAAGACCCATCTTGTGGATCTAAGCCTGAAAAATATTGTGCGATGTCTATCACCTTATTATTATTGTGATTTCATTCCTGCTATTCTCATCTCCATTCATTTTGTTCCAGCTACACTAGCATTTTCTCCTATGTCCCCCAAAATCTAAATATACTACTATCTGTAACAAAACAGGCCAACAGGCCAAAAAACTGACCTTTGGCCTGTTTTGTAACAGACACTATATGTAGCCCACAAAGCCTAAAATATATATTCCATGGCCACTTATAGAAAATGTTTACTGACCCATAGAGGAGAAAAATAAAGCCAACCAAATTTGTAATTGGATTCTCAGCCAGAAAAAATGATAAGATAAAAGATGATAGGGGAGAAGCAGTTTTGAGGCACTAATGGCTGAGCATATAAAAGAGCAGAAAAGAACAAGGCACATTTTTAAATCAGATAGAAAAAAAAAAAACAAAACACCTTCAGGGATGCCTGGGTGGCTCAGTTGGTTAAGCAGCTGCCTTCAGCTCTGGTCATGATCCCAGGGTCCTGGGATTGAGTCCCACATCGGGCTCCTTGCTCGGCGGGGAGCCTGCTTCTCCCTCTGCCTCTGCCTACTACTCTGTCTGTCTGAGCTCTCTCTCTCTCTAATAAATAAATAAATAAAAATCTTAAAAAAAAAAACCTTCAATGGAGCAACATGCAGATTGCCCACTGGTTTTGGAAACATTGGTTTTTAGAAGGAAATGTATTAATTGAGCATAGTTTGCCTCCAACAGATGTTCACCAAAGGACATAGTAAAAGGGTATTACTTAAAAGAAAAAGATTTCAGAAAGAAGGTAAAAAACTGAGAATGTAATGAAAGCAACAGAAATGTTAAAAATGTCATTAAATCAGTGCTCGCTTTGGCAGCACATATACTAAAAATGTCATTAAATCAAAATAAATATGAAATTTAAAAATAAAAACAATGTTTTTTACAGGTTTGAAATAGTCATAGAATTTAAATTGTCAATGATAGCACATAGGTATAAAAAGTTTAAATGGTGCTAACGAAGTCTAAGACCTCTGCATTTGGGTGGAAAAGATAAAAATACAACATTATAAAAGCCTTGAGAAATCAAGTTTGCAAGTCTCAGTTTCTAGGGTAAATGAAAGAATACTAGGAGTCTATAATGGCCAAACTTTCAGGGAGGTAAGGTGAAATAATAATAATCAAAAATAAATGAAGCAAGAAAAGGGGAGGGAGAAGAAAGTAATTAAAAGTAAGCAATATTATAATAAATTTAAACTGAAAAGTTAATTATTCTATAATAAATGTTATAACAGAAAGACAAAAATTATGCACCTGAATAAAACCCAACTACATGCTGCTTTCAAAGGATCCTGAAAACAGTTATGTAAGTCATTTGAAAGAAAAACAATGGAAAAAAATGTAATGGTTACTTTAACTAAAACAAAGTTCATATAGCTGTATTACTATCAAACAAAAATGGACTAGGGCAAAAAGCATTATTGTATACACCTAATAACATTGTCCAAAAATGATAAAGCAAAAGCTGAAAGAACTAAAAGAAAAAAGAGACAAATCACAAAAATATTTTGAAAAACTTTCTCAGTAACTAATAGAACAAACAGGAAAAAAAGTCAGGAAGGATAAATCTATTTAAATAATAAGATTAAAAGAATTACCTAATCAGATTCTATAACACAAGGCACTAAACAAACTCAGCATACACATTCTTTTCAAATGCACATAGAACATTTATCAACTTTCAGCATATTTGAGCTTTAAAAAGCCCCCAAGTAATGTCAAAGGTTTAAACTCATGCTTTTTGAAAAAAATGGAATTAAGATAGCTACTAAGAACAAAAAATAAAAAGGAAAAATCCCCAAGTATTTGGAAATTAAACCATAAATGTACCTCACATTATCAAGTTAGAAATCACTAAGGAAATTAGAAAATACTTTAAAATAAAAAATACAATGCATACAAATGTATAGAATGTAGCTTAGGCTGTGTATAGAGGGAAATTTATAGCCTTAAATTCATATCTTAGAGCAAGATATGCTAAAAAGCAATTGGCTAGGAATCATTTCAAGAAATTGAAAGAAATAGCAAGTTTAAGCCAAATAAAGTGTAAGAAAGTATATAAGAAAAATAAGTTAAAATTTAAAAAAATACATGTATTTAATTAAAAAGACTCAACGAGGGCACTTGGGCAGCTCAGTCAGTTAAGCATCTGACTCTTGATTTTGGCTCAGGTCATGATCTCAGGGTCATGAGAGGGAGCCCACATCCCACTCCACACTGGGCATGGAGCCT